>BGNK01004069.1:0-21425 GCA_003297005.1 Symbiodinium sp. clade A Y106
AGTAGAACTAGTAGTACTAGTACTAGTACTAGTACTAGTACTAGTACTAGTACTAGTACTAGTACTCGTAATGGCAGTGTTAGTGGAAGTGGTGGTAGAAGTGGTAGTGGTGGTGGTTTAGGTCAATTCTGTTTTCTTACGCATGGAGAGCTGTCAGTGCATGCAGCGGCCACTGTTCGACGAGTAGTAGTAGTAGTAGTAGTAGTAGTAGTAGTAGTAGTAGTAGCAGCAGCAGCAGCAGCAGCAGCAGGAGTAGTAGTAGTAGTAGTACTAGTAGTAGTAGTACTAGTAGTAGTAGTAGTAGTAGGAGGAGGAGGAGGAGTAGGAGTAGGAGTAGTAGTAGGTAGTAGTAGTCGTAGTAGTAGTAGTAGTAGTGGTACTAGTAGTAGTACTAGTAGTAGTAGTAGTAGTAGGAGGAGGAGGAGGAGGAGGAGTAGGAGTAGGAGTAGGAGTAGGAGTTGGTAGTAGTAGTCGTAGTAGTAGTAGTAGTAGCAGCAGCAGCAGCAGCAGTAGCAGTAGTAGCAGAGTCGAGTCGTCGACGGGGGCACAGTCCCCCCCCGCGGGGGCTTAGGGCTTGTAGGGCTTCTCGGGCTGCCGCCTACGGTAACCAATGATGGGATCAAGCAACACCATTTTACTGTGGGTAGTGTTCGGAAAGGGATCTTTCTGGCATCCTACAGTACCCGAACTGAGTTCATCCCAATCACGGTTCTGAGAGTAAAGAACCATCCATGGACGCATCATTACCTTCACCCCTTCCTTAACCAGGGTACCAACCACTGAGCCACAAAATCAAGCTGGTAAAACAAAAACAAACACACCACCACCACCACAACAACAACAACAACCAAAATCTTGTATGCCGAAGCCAAAGAGATCTGGAAGTAGAGATATCTCAGCTGGGGTTGGGGGGGCGGAGCCCCCTCCGGTCGCAAACCGTCATGCATCGAGAACAGCGACATCCACCTCTTTGTCCCGACCGCCGACAACAACAACAACAACCTTCCCCCCTGTCAATGTCATCCGACCCCCCGGCATGCACCGAGAACAACGACCCATTGTCCCCACCGCCAACAACAACGACNCCCCCCAACCCCTACTTATCGGCTCGGTCTCATAACCTCACTAACACCACATGCTTTTGAGATATTGCAATCAAAGTGATCACTACCGATAACGCAACTCATGGTGGCATTATGCACGGAGCTGCAGCAGACACATGGCGAGCTCAAGTTGTGGAGACTTGTGGGAGAGGAAGGCGGTAGACGAGAAGACCGAAGACGGTGTCGGACTCGACAGCTGTTTTGACAACTACAGTTGTTTCGATCTTTGGAAACTACGATAGGATGCTCTTGCCTTGACAACGGTGGCAGTTTATGACATTATACATCGGGCAGCATCCATAGGCATATCTCTCGACAGCCTGTTGGAGGGGTACAGGGCACAAAACAGCTGCGGTTGGAGGGGTGAGAGGGAGCTTTGGTTTGGCGATCTCGGCGCATTGTCGTGGTGGCACCTGGGGAACAGCCATGGGCATTTTTCTCTCGACAAAATGCTACGGTTCGCGCAGTGCGTTACCGCTATCTGCTCAGTTACATGTTCCCGCTGGTCACACTTGTCGGCGACTTCAGCTTCATTCACGACGGACGTTCCGGGCGGAGTGCTGATTGATGTTAGGCTCAGAACCAAACAGATACTGTACTAGAAAGCGGAAGTTTGGATTTCATGGAAGATTCAGAAACGAGAAACGTGGCGATGAGCGGAAAGCACAATCTTGTGTCGAGACGTGAGGGCTGAACAAATATGGAGCATCTGTATGTGTTTCAATGCACTGCTCAAGGCACTTCTTCCGCCACAGACAAGAGCGGTCCTCAGCGTCGTTATCAGCTTGACATAGTCATTTCTTCCAAGCATAACGAATGTAGAGGAGAATAATCGATTCCAGCAAAGGCTCCTGATCATTTTGGCATTTCTTGAATTATGAATCAAAAGACGACCGCCAAGCAAGAGCTAGCTGCGAGTAGCAAGCGGGATGATTGATTGTACAGGTCGCGCTTCTCCTTTTTGATGCTGTAATCATGACGGGGATTGTGACTTAGATCCTTATGCGCGTGACCCGACAATTTGACTGTTCCGAGGCCTGCACTTGCTGCAGAGTTTGCCAAAGAGCCCTGGTTGGAATGACAGAGAGAGAGAGAGAGACAAGCTTGTTCAGTGTTCGGGGATGGGGGACTGCAGCATGAAGCTGGGAGCTCACAGCTTGGCTGTTGCCACAGTTAGGAAGACCCCAAAAGCCGGCCACTCACTACCATAATGGGGGAATCAGGCGGCGGGCCTATGGCTTGTGGGTCGCTGGCCGACCCTTACGCCTGGCAGAAAGAAAGACAAGCTTGTTAGAGTGTCTTTGTTTTCATCGCAGAGAGTGTAAAAGCCTGCATTCGCCTGGCCGAGACTTCCGACCGTGTGTTTCATGATGTATTTGTCACATGGTGGATTCCAAGGACCACAATCAACATGCACGAGAGCAGAAAAGGTTAGACTTGATTCTGCTGTCGAGCTGTGGCGGATGAGAAGCAAGACAAAATTGATGGCAAGAGGTTGAGAAAGAGACAGACTTGAAACAAATACGGTCAAGAATTCAGGCTCAAGGCGACACCATTCCCGTGCCAGACATGGCTGATGCCTTTGACACGACATGCACAGCACCCTCCGGTTGCAAGCATCTACAAGCACAATGTGGCCATCGGCACCTGCGAGCGGGAATCGGATTGGCAGCAAGCTATACTTCTGCTTGTCGCGGTCCGTGGAGCTACGGCAAGGGTCAACACCTTCAGCTTCTGCCCAGCAATCAGTGCGTGTGCGAAGGGCCGAAGATGGCCGCATGCACTGGCCCTTCTTGGACGACTTGGGGAGGAGACCCTGGAAGCAACCATTGCACCCTCACTTAAACACTTAAAGAGTCGCTCAATTGTCGTTTCTTGTAGTTATTGATGTGCTCCGCTTTGCTCCCTTCTGTGGGCTCGGAAAATGCTGGGCTGGGCTGGGCTGGCTCTGAAAAGCCAACTTACGTACACTGCATTGTCGTCTTGGCTTGTGGAATCATGCGTTGCTTTTGTTTCGAGGGTTTGGGGTTCGAGGTTCGGGGGTTTGGCTTTGAGATTCCAGATTTTGGGGCTTTGGGCTTTGAGCTCAAGGTTCGGGGTGTTGTGGTTTACAGTTTCTGGGTTTCGGATTGGTGTAGGATTCAGAAGGACTCTGAGGATCCACACGGAATGGTAATGCCAGACCAGCTAGAAGGTGCTAAACGATTGGAGATCGATAACTGCAGTAGTAATATGGTAGTAGTAGACCCCATAGTGAATGCGACAACACTTGACGCACGGACACCATCACAGACGCAATCCTTTGGACGCGTGCTCTTTCATCGTGTTGCTTCCATGCGCCGGACGAATCTACCGTCTTGCCGATGAGCCAATTCGAAAACACAAGATGGCCAAAGCATAATATGCACTTTGAAGCTTTTGCCATGCCTGCAGAAACATCCGAATAGTTACACCGTAGCTTTTCAGGCCTTTGAAAAATCTTTTCAATTGCCACCTTTCAGGTGGCTTTCAATTCGGCTGTGAGCGCATGCGAGTGGAGAACGGCCCTTGGACTGCTGAACGTGTTGCCCAAACGCGACCAGCAAGCAGATGTTATCACGTACAACAGTACGATTTCAGCGTCTTCCAAGAGTGCCTGGCATCTGGCTTTATACCTGTTGGCCAATATGGCAATGGGGCATGTGCGTGTGAGCCTCGTCACCTGCAATTCGAGCGTGTCCGCTGTTTCTGAATATTCTCAGTGGCAATGTTCGCAGGCTTGCCTCAGTCAGCTTCTGCATCAGCTCGTGAAGGCGGATGTGATATCGTACAACACAAGCATCATCGCCCTGGAGGGATGGGAGGAAGCCCTCGAAGGGTTCAACAGGCTTTGCACGTGCAAAGTGCAAGCCAGCATTGTCACTTATAACTCAGTCATCACCAGCTGTCGCGAGCATAGTCGCTGGCATGAAGCGATGACTTTGATGGAGGACATCAGAGAAGCCTCAGTCACCCCAACCGTCGTTACGTACGGTGCAGCCATAAGTGCTTTTCAGTCCGGTGGCCAGTGGCAAGCGGCATTGGCACTCTTGGAGGACATGGCGAGGCATGCGGTGCCAGCAAATGTGATCATTTACAGTGCGGCCATCAGCACGTGTGAAGAAGTCGGCAACTGGCAGCAAGCACTGGCCTTGCTAACAGTGATCCAACAAGGAAGATTGCAACCACAAGGCGCTGCGGAGGCGGATGTTTTTTTTTCAGAAATGCTACCAAACATAAACGTGCCGAAATAGAGCAATTGAGCGGTAAGAAACGGGATGAAATCTTGACTCAGCGACGCGGCAGAAGGTCTTTTTGCCGAGTGGTGGTTGCCTTGCATAAATCCTGTCTCTCTGCAGTCGACAAACCTTGCAGATTAGATCAGACCGCAGTCCTGCAGACTTGACCAGTGATGAATGCCCTCTGCATCAAGTCTCTGCATTCGTTCAGTCTTACTGCCTGCAATCCTTTGCCGTGCTGATGATTTCTGTGGCAGGACCTTGTCGTGGCCACGAACTCAGCAATCAGCGTGTGTGCCAAAGCCTCCGAGTGGCAGTCAGCCGTGCAGCTGTTCGAGGATGTGGGGGCCTTGCAAGATGTAATATCATTCAGCTCCACCATCAGCGCCTGTGAACGGGCCAGCCAGTGGCAGCTTGCGGTAAGCCTGCTGCAGGAATGCCACGAAGGGCTTCTGCAAGCAAATGTAGTGACGTACAGCACTGTGATCAGTGCCTGCGAAGCAGCAAAAGAGTGGCAGCGAGCGTTGCTACTTTTTCTTGAAATGAAGCAACGCCGTATAGAGGCAAACATCATTGCCTACAGCGCAGCAATCATCGCTTGCGAGAAAGGCCGTGCTTGGACAGAAGCCATTTGGCTGTTGGATGAACTCGAGGGCTGGAGTCTTGAGGCCGACGTCATCACATACAATTCTACAATCAGCGCCTGTGAGAAGCACGGTATGTGGCAAATCGCTTTGTGTCTGCTCGAGAGATTGGCCGTAGAACGAGTCTGCGACATCATCACCTTCAATTCTACTATCAGTGCTTGTGAGAAAGGTGGCGAATGGCGAAAAGCTCTTAGCCTCTTAGTGGTGCTTCAGAGATACCAGCTGCAAGCGGACATGATCACGCACAGTTCTGTCATTCTGGCTTGTGATCAGAGTGGGGAGTGGGAGCAAGCGTTATCTCTGTTAGCGAGTGTCCGTCAACAACGTTCACAAGTCAACGCCATCACGCATCTTGATGCAATCGTGGGATACTATGTGTGACATACTTGTAGTATTTGATATGGGCATATATATATATATATATACACATACATAAAGTACTTATAGACGGGTATATATATATACACATATCTATATATATATATATGCATGCATATATGTTTGTATATGTACATGCAAATATATGTATATGTACTTACATATATGTATATATGCACATATTTACATGTATGCACACCCCCTCCCGAGACTTACACCTGGCCGGTTCAGTCCTACTCAACTTCGTCAAGAAACAGGAGAAGACTCTCCGTATACTTGTCCGAAACAAGATAACTTCTTTGAGTCTGAAGGGGGAACAGGAAACCCCCTGTGTTTCTTCATCGGGGACTGAGAACCTCTTTTTATCGATCTCTCAACCCGAAGAAGGTTCTGTTCTGAATTACGGAACCCCTTTGTGCTCGCGAGATCGGTACACTGTAGGGTCCGAAACTTTGGTCCCCGCCTGATTACCGTGTTTGACAGGCACAGGGCACAATGCTGTCCTCAACGACTCTTCAACTCGTGCGTAGTACTGTTTCTAGGAGTTGGCTCCATGAAATTTGGAACAGCACGGTGCTTCAGGGCTCTGGGCCGTCAGCAGTGCTGTACTGTCCCCGGATCTTGTAGATTTTGTGGCAGTGACATTCCGCAGCCCGTTCGTCAGGCGCTGGTAAATACTACTCAAAAAGTGTTGAGACTTGCCCCCTCATTTGTCGATTCCGGTTGATCACATTTCTCAAACCTGTCGGCTCATAAGTGGTCAGATTTCGTTTTCCGACCCCCTCAGGTGATAGCGTTTGTGTCAGACCCCCATTGTTTTCCTTGAGTCATGAAGGTTTTGGGCTCAGGATGTAATCATGTCGGGTTTCGTGTTTTCAAGTCTAATCCTTACAGGCAAGACTTGGGCTTGAAGAACACCGACGCCTCAAAATCTTTTAGAGTGTTCAGGGAAGCTACACTTCTCGCGAGAGTTTTCCACTTAAGGTACATATAACCTTGCTTCAGGTAATGTCCCGTTTAGGATTTGCTTTTTGTTGCACCTCAGGCTTTTAACCACGATCCCCACACTCATGTGTCATGCAGGCCCTGAGTGCCAGTTGATACAACCTTAAAGCACAAGAGCACCTCCCAAACTGCATGCTTTCGGAGTCAAACATTCCATCTTCGAACTCACAAGTTCCGCGGCTGTCGAACGGCTTCCGAAGCTTGAACAAATTTAAACTTTTCCATTTCGCAGAATTGAATCTTTCAGCAGCCATTGCAACTTTAGATACTTTCAAGCCTTCGAACTGTCAGTCTCGGAGTCCTTTCTCGAACTGCATCCTTTGAAGCTTTCAAGCTCGAGCCGACGCCACGTGGACCCACCACGTCCTCCACCAGACATCCGCACCATCCAAACCTTAAGCCTCGAAGCACTCAAGTTTTCGATCTCCAAACTCTTTCTTCTCCACGCTTTTCAAGTTTTCAAACTCCTCAATCTCGCCCTCTGCCCCATACGCTCACACCGATCGAAGTTTTGCTTGTTTACCGGGACAGCTGCTGCTTTCCCAATAGAAAGCCCATGTAAGTTGGGCAAAGTTCCATTGGAATTTCGGGTGGCGTGCACGCACATGATTATGCCCGAGTGCGTTTCATGATTTTGCCGCGGCAGCGGCAACTCGATCCGACAGATAGAAGATGATGATTTGGGTGTTGTGCTCCTGGTTTCGAAAGCAGATCAGGTTCGGTGCCGCCATCAGTGCATGCGCGCAGCGAGTACAGTGGTGGCAAACAACATCTTTGTTGTCTGAGCTCCATGCAGCTTGGCGGGTTACATATTGGATCTTGCACGTTCATGCGAAACCTGTTCGAATCCAAGGACTGCGCTTGCATGGAACTTTTGCACAGTGGGTACTCCAACGTCTCCAAGAAAATTGAAGACGTGAACTAGGGCTCGCTCGCATCTGCGAATTCATGCATGTCAAGGTGCAAGTTCTAATCGCCCTGGCACGGAGACAGATTTATGTCTATGCTCACTGCCATGCACGGTGCAGCACAGTTTCTGTGCTGAGTTGTTTTCGTTCTTCCATGCTGGCGCCATGTCGCCACGGCATGGAAGCTCTCTGAACCCAATGCGATACCGATACGCGTTGCTCCAGGAAGTAAAAGACGAAGCTGCGCCACCCCTGAGGGTAGCAGCGCTGGAATGGATGTCTGAGTTCCGAGCTTAGGAATGCCGCGACGGCCAAGGTGGCCAGGGCGGCGCTGCTGAAAGACCTGCGCCAAGAGGACAGTGTTATCAGAAAAAACAGCTGTGGAAAGCCATGTCTAGATGGCATCCTAGGTCCAAGGCAGCTCGCGTAGACTTGTTCAAACATATACTTGAAAACGAGTGCGCGAGGAGGCCCCTTGCGTTCTGTCTGGCTCGTCACCTTCCTCTTCTAGCAGAAGGCTACGCAGTGACACGTGGTGTGCTCTTCCCTACACCACTATAATAGTGCAGTCAGTGCAAAGGCAACGTAGTGCAATGCCGTGCGTGCGTGCAGGGCCTATCTGCACTGGGCACACAAATGATGTGAGCAAATGCATGTCGACTATGAAGCTGCAATTGCTGATGTCAACCTGGGGTTGAACCGCTGCGAAGTGATGCTTTGCAGGACTGAGCATGCTGCCTTGTTTGCCGGTTCCCACAGGCCAAGGCCACCCAAGTCGCCAGTTTCCCGCTCCTTGCTGCTGGGCCTGGTTCTGGCAGCAGGACTGCAAGAATCGCAGCTGCTGCGAACTGCGGTGCAGAGGTGAGGTTGTCCTGGCAGGACTCCGACGCCAGGCCGTGTCCGTGCAGGCTGGGAAGCTGCCCCTGGCGCTGGCGCTGGCACCGGGATTGTCGGAGTCTCGGAAGTGAAATCCAATTTGGGGACACCCAATGGGCGGGGTTAATCGTAGTCACCGCGTCAGTCCGTGGCTTCCCAGAATGCATGCGGGTGGGATGGGAGCCAGGCATCCTTTTTCTCGGAACATTGGCTTCCTGTGCACATGCATACACACTCAGGTGAATACACTTGGGGTGTTTGAGAGCCGCCTCTTCCCTGAATCGCGTCCTTTCGAAAGGGGGCTTGTTGGCAGAACTAGCCCTGGCTGATTGGAATGGAAAACGGCTGCGGCTTGCTATTGGAGTGGGTGGCTCAGCAAAAACAATGAACCTGAAGACGTCAACATCACCGGCCAGGAACATGACTTCTCCCATGTCTACAGTCTACAGTGTCACGGAAATGACAAGGCCCAAGAGACGACGACAGTCAGCGCGCGACATGGCGGGCACAAGGACAAGCACGCACACGCTCGCACACCACTAGGGACACCAGGGACAGTGTTCAAGGGTAGAGAATTGCCCGCAGACGGGAAACTTGCCAATAAATCGATTGGTACCTGGGCAAGGACGCCGACATGGACACTTACCGAGACGCCGATTGCGACACCGTGTGCCCACACCGTTGGCCCCTGTCTCCAAAATCGAAGTAGCCGCACCGGCTCGGTGTATGTGATGGACCCCCATTGGCCATTTGCGAAGTGCGGGCACTTGTCAAGAGAAGTCTCAGCCTTCTGAGCCATCGTGACCATTCGTGACCATCAATGCTATCATATCATCATCCTTCACCCTCGAGGTGGGAGCTCATTTGGCAAGGGAACGGCAACTTGGTGGCATACGCTTTGGGCAGAAGAGACGCATCAGACACTAGCAGAATGTCACATAGTAGCTGTTGCAATGCGAGGTGATGAGACTTTGCCCAAGTTGCAGAACGGCAGCTTGGTCACTGTGATCAGAGCGATTGGTTCTCGTGCAAGGCAGCGCGTGGTTGTGTGCACTGCATGGAAAAGCCTCGCCCAGGTGTGTTGCAGAATGGAGTGAATGGAGAGCAGGCGAACGGCGAGAAGCTTCTCGAAGAGCCTCGCATCGCAAAGATCTTAGTGGTGCGTTGACGCTTGACGGTTCGGCGTCTCGAGCTTTCCGACTTAAATTGAGCCCACCGACAGGCGGAAAGTCAGAGCAACTGTCGCTCAGGCAGGGCATGGTTGAAGTAATTACTCGCTGAGCGTCATTGTTTTTGGTTTGCTAGTGTTGACTGCTTCTTTGTTCCCTCGAGCAGCATGTTTTCACCGGCTTGGCTCGAGGATGCTCGAGGCAAAAGTCAGACTGTCGGGGTGGTTGCCCTCGAGTGAAACTGCGAGAGGTGGCGAGAGGTGACTGTCCCAGGTGCAGTGCGGACACGAAGGAGCCTTGTTCCGCGTGGTGTCGCGGAGCGCCTGACGAACTGGTTGGCTTGGTACAGGCCGGATGTGAAAGTTGACATACCGTTACAGATGGATTCCGCGCAAGCTGTGTGTCTCAGACATGACAGATCGATCACCCTCCTCCTCTCGCCGGAGCAGTTAGATGCCTTGCCCTTCATTTGCCGGAAGCTCAGAGGAGCACGGCCCGCGGCGAGCTGCATATGGAAGGGGTTCGATGTGTCGAGGTCTCTTGATGATTGACGGGCTCTTTGACAGCAGACAGCTTTCCAGGTAAAACCAGCTCACTTTTCTCGAGGTGTCGGACCGGATTGGCGGACTTTGTGCGTGTGATCCAGATGCCGCTGGGCCTTCTAGGCCGAACAGAGGGGAGCGATCCTTGCCATGGCACCAGAGAAAGCCGCCTGAGTACTAGTACGAGGTACGGACAGACAGCCGAAGGGTTCCCACCCGGCGCATGTGCGGGGCGCATGAGATAGGTTGCAGCAGTTGACAACCACCATGGCGAGAAGATATTCAGCAAATGCCAAATGCAAATCGGGTTGACACGCAAACTACCAACGTGAAGAATGACAAGAGTCATGAAGAGAGGCCTAACCGCGGAGCAAGCTTGCAAGTTGTTGCTTTCAAAGATGTCGCCATGTCCAAGCGTCCCAGTTATGGGCAGAGGACTTCGCTAGCCATTTCCAAGCTATATAGGCCTGCTGCAAATCGTAGGCTGCGGGGCATTACTGGCTGCTTCCTCGCTGCCTTCAACTTGGCTCCTGGCTGCCGCCGGGAGGCTCTGGGCAAGGCCGGTCATGAAGCGTTCTGGGCTTCCCAGGCGAAATGGCCAATCTGACCAGGAGAGAGCGTGGTGGCAGTGGCTGGTTGTGGGTTTTCTGGTGGCGCACTTGATTTGGCCCTCGGCCTTCGACAAGAGAGGGAGCGTTTCCACTTGAAGGCTGGGCTTTCCGAGCTTTGCAGATTCCTGGAGTGGTGCCGTTTGGTCCGCCTGGCCGCGTGGAGCACCTTGCTGCCAGGGTGCATGGCAGGCCCGTTGGAGAGACCAAGACAAGAGACACCAACAATTCGTTTGTTTTATGCCGTTTTGTCGCAGGCAATGCAAGGTGTTGTCGCGGCTACTCAGCCAACACAACGCGATGAGGCTGGATCGTAAAGACTGCATAGGCCCTGACACTGAGCACCTCATGGTTCTTGCTGGCGAACTGTTGGGGTTTCAGTTGCAGCAGGATCGTTATCCTGAACTATCGCGCTGCAGCCACTGCTGGGACTGGGCAGCTTGGGTTTATCAAGACGATGCTTCGCTTCGTCACAGAGTTGCTTTCTCAGTCCTGGTTCTTGTTGGACATGAGCTTTTTCTGAAAAGGTTGCTACTACATCGTGCCCGGTTCTCGGCAAGCCCTGGCATCCGACATGACGTAAGTGATCTCTGCAGATTTCGCACGGTGTGCCGTGGGTCTAAACTGACTGCAGGCACGACATGGCGACGACGGACATATTGCTCCGACTGTACTGAAGGTGCTTCTGAGCTGATGGTGTCAACTGGAAGCATGTATTGCTGCCCAAAGCATCAGTGCCAGCGACTAGACTCTAGAGCCTAGAATCAGCTTTGGGCATTGTTCAATCATAATTTCGCTCAGGTTGGGAGACCTATCAGGCTACCCGCCGGGTGCAGACAGGTGAGGCGCGGACGGCGTGAAGAGTAGCATAAGTTCAGCCGCCCTCACCATCACAGAAATAGTTGGTTTGTCAACTGCCGGCTTTCTGTGAGCAATTGTGGGCATACATGCATGTCGTGTCTTTTCTCCCCAACCGAAGCTAGTTTTCGGAGACGACCGGACCTCAATCTCCGATGCAGATCCTAAAGACTGCTACCAAATCTCGGAGAAGTCTTCTTCAGGTTGGAAGTGTTTCCATAGAAGCGCGCCCATGTTTGTAGGACAGGGGGGACTGAGTTTCCCCTGAACACGTCGTCTTAATTTACCGTACTTGCAGTATTGGAACCGGTTTTCCAGCATAGGCAGCACAGTCTAGCAATATAGGCAGTGCAGCGGTATAGGCACGGGGATCGCCCGAAAAGAAAGGAGGCGAGGGCCAGTGGAACAAAGAGTGGGGGAAGAAAGTGTCTCGAATGGATTCCTTTTGTGAATGACCACGTGGTGCGAATCCTTTCTGTTGTTTTTTGCGAGAATCCGATTGTTTGTTGGTGCCACGCGCCAGAGTACACAACACTGCTTTCAAGACTTCAGAAGTGTTGACTGGTACGGCAAACCGAGGGGATGTGCTTCGTGGCAAGCACCCGTGGCCTGGTGCAAACCGCCACGCGGCTAACTTCTGTCAAGCAGCCCTGCGCACGTGGAATTGCTACGCATGGCCTGCGCAGAACGCACATTGCCTGATTGCCTGGTCTTTTACACTTCGTTGCAAGCGGCCCCAGACCATGTGCCCAAGGGATTTCACAACTTCTGGGCTCACGACAGGCCAGGAGGAGGTCAACAATAAACTGATCGCGGCTGGGCCGCTTGAACAACCGCAACTTTTCGCAGAACAGACTGCAGTGCAAATCTATCTGCACCTGGAGCTGTTTCCGATGTCGCGTCAGACTCTGCATTGTGGGCACCCGATGGGCGGCAATCTGATGTACGTGTATTGTGCTACGCTACGCTGCTAGGAGGAGCCAGAGCTGACGCCAAGAAGCGTCCGGTGCTCAAAGCAGATGCTGGCTGTGTAGACATGGTTGCGTTTGCTGCATACAGAGTGTGCAGAGTCCGTGCTTGATGGTGTCTCAGAACTGCATCGATATTATGGTTTGCAGTTATGGTTCTTGCTTGAGATTCTTGTGCTCGTAATTCTTCTGTAGTGTTGTGACCATATCTGCCGGAGCGCTTGAGCCCGAGTGATGAGTTTGGTGTCCGAGCTTCGTCTGCGAGCAACAGCAACTAAACATGCAGGGGCAGGGACTGCTAAGTAAGGGTCAGCACTGCCCTGCATTGTGCGCGGCGATCTACAAACTGCTTTCAGCTTGTCTCTGGTTCCCTCAATCGTGGAGCATCTGTTTGAGACGACGACGAGCACCGCTGTGTTTACCAGCCAGGCGAACTGCGAAACCGTGCCGGTCACGGCAGGAATCTTCTCCTACGGCATGCGTCCTCGAGCACGAGGGCATGTTTCTCAAACCCCTGGATTTACATTGAGAAGTCAAGCAGGAGCTGTTTGCACAGCAGTAGTGGAGCGGGCAGCGCTTGTGGCAGACCCATGCGCGAGTTCAGGCGAGATGGTCCCGCTGGCAGGTGTCCCGGCCCGGTCGCCTTGCAAGGCAAAGCTCAGAGGCTTGGAGTGCGGTTGAGGTTGCCGCGACCACGTGGGACATCAAGTTGCAGATTGCCTGTTTGGCCTTGAGATCTATTGCAAGAAGGACGAGTCTGAGACTGATGGGGCCGTGAACGAGAAGATGCGCGGCGACAGCTAGCAGCTAGCAGGCCCACGAAGGACGCAACCAGGACTGCTGGCCCAAGGACTATGATTAGGACCGGGCCCACGATGAGGCCTGGCGCTAGTTGGACGGGCTGGCTTGAAGACAGCTATGACCTTGGCTGCGAAGGCGAGCATCCAAGCCGAGGGTCGTGGTGCGTGATGGCCTGGAAGAAGGCTTCTACCAGTTCTGTTGCTTTTCAAAAGACGTGTCCCTGAGCAGGGCGTTATCAAGCAGAGACGTTGCTGATGTAGTGTTGGCACAAGGTGCCCGGAACCTTAATCCTCCCAAGCACACCCTAAGTGTCCTTCTGTTCTGGACGCCAGGGCGAGCAAGCTGTCACTGCCACGAACACAAAGCTGAAAACCCATGATGCAATCGTCCTGAACAAGGCCACTCCGACCTGAAGAAGGTCACTCCGACACCGACGACGGGTCAAGTGGCCATGATCTATGTAGCGTTTCCGGGTTTTGAATTGGATCGGTGTCCGATGTGTGCTCCGGAAGGATTTGATGATCCTGAAATTTCCATATAATCCCACGTCTCCGAGAGCCTCTCCGGCGATTGATGATCACACCTCCATGCCGCCAACTTCACCTGAACTGCCACAACCTCGGGTTCGGAAGCGCTTATATCAGTAGAGTTGGATGTCGGGCAGCACGACAGCGATGGCACGAAGCGAAGAGGTCCCGAAGACAGGACAATCGAGGCCAAGAGGAGCGGATTTGAAATGGCGCGAGTCAAATGAATCAGGACAGCAGTTCTGGCTCCCAAGGCCAAGAAGAGCAGACTTGCGTCAGGTGGTGAACCGTGTGCACGACGGCTCAGGGCAACCTGATGAACCCGTGCTGGACGATGAACTGGGCTCAGGCTGCGCAGACTGACTATCCTGACGTTTGGTCGTCATTCGATGGCAGGGCGCGCGTGGGGTGCAGTGGGATGTAAAGTGACTCGTCTGGTTTACTTGGTCTGGGAAACGCTTGGGGACCTGACGCAGTGTCTTCCGACGGCTGAGATCTACAAGGTTGACGAGGCGACGGACAACTTCGGCGAGGTGGGCTATAATTACAGGTTGGATCAAGTGGGCCAGGCCAATGAACAAGAAATGCAGTGGCACACAGCGGTGAGGAAATGGGAGAGTTTGTCGAACGGAAGGCGCAAGGAGCGGTTGCATTGCCAATCGTGACACCATAAATAAACAACTCGTAGATAAACGTAGTGTGCCGAATAGTCGTATACTACGATTGCAGCTGTCGTGAAGAACTATGTCCATTCATCCCAAGAGGTGCTGGCAGTCGATGTCGGACACGTGGATACCGCAGTGGACGAAACCGCCGTTGAGCTCGTCTGAAAAGTGGGTGGAGGTAGGTCTGGTGGAAGTCACGCCGGTCGACAAGGCCACGAAAGCCAGGGTTGTTCACAGGAATCTGGACCGCATGGTCGCCGAGTATGCGGTAGCCGCAAGAGATGTTAAGGCAATCGACACGCGGCAAAGCCCGGAGTCTGGTCTTAGGGGACTCCACGTTGCGTGAGCGGGAAGAGCTCCGAGCCAACTTCCCGAGTTTGATGTTCAGCAGCTTGTAGCTCTCGTCCGGCCAGTGCCGTTTCCCAGCTGCACCACAATCATCGACAGCGGTCGCGACTCCTGTACCGTAGTGTCCCCGCTCATCTTTCCAATAGAAGAAGTTCTCGCCATGAAATCAAGATGGCAATAAATCACACACCTTTGTGCTCCTCAAAGCGCGGCGTGAGTTGCTGACCATTAGGTTCTGTGAGCAAAACCGAATTTGTTGCACACCATTAGCGCCTCTGCTGCTGTGTTGTCAGTGGGTCATGACACTGACTTACTAGCGAGAGTCTTGTATTTTCGGCGCAATGCGAATCATCTGTCACTGCGGTGCTTCAAGTTTCATCGAATCAACATTGACATGTTTCGCCTGTCCGTGCATGACTTTCTGTCGGTTTGCTTCCTGTTGTTTAGGATACGAGTTATTGGACGACGCCGAGTGGCACTCCAAGCGGCACGCCGGCAACTACGCCTCGCACTGCTGGCGCCTATGGGCTGGTTGCAGTGTGTGCACAGCTGGTGTCGTCACAAGTAGCTGCATTTAGCTTGACTGCACGTGCATTTTTTACACTGAAATGAGCTGCCAGTATCTCATGCCGAGGTGGATGCCACGCAGGCCGCGTTGTCCTGCTTTGGATCTTGATAAGACTATTTTGCAGTTTGCACCCGCTGTTTGGGGTTTGCGCAGGTAGAGTCTGTCATTGTCTTTTCGACATCCTAAACGATGTTTGTTTAGTAGACGTGCTCGGTGCCCTGCTGCTGGTGCTGCCGCCTCTCGGGCTTGGAGTGGGGCTTCCACGGTAGGATTGCCAGTGCTCTTGGGGTCTTTGTCAAGCGAGGGGCAGGAAGGCCTCCACATGTTGTGCTTTTGCAACACGTGCTGCCTGCTGTGGCTACGAGGAATCTACACCGGCTGTGGGAGCAGCTGCCATGCAGGCTGAGCAGCCATTTCCAAGTTTTCTTTGGACGTCTATGCGGTAACATTGTCGCGCCAAGAGTCAACCACGCTACTTCACAGCCACCGTACGAGAGAGAGCCTTGACCGCTTGGTGAACTCTGCCAGTGACTATGGCCAGGCACTGGCAACGTAATTGATTCAGCGATTCGAAGTTGAAGACGCAAAGTCGAAAGCATGTCTGTCAGCGTGCGGTGGGCGCACTTGTGGCCTACAAGGCACCCCGGAAGAAAGGTCGAGCAGCCGTCGGAGCCTAAGCCACGAAGGTGGCAAGCTTGCCTCGCTCGACAAGCGTCAATCTCTGCTGTATGGCGTATGGGCACTCTGCAACAAGGTGGATGTGATTGACTTCGCCGAATATGAGGCGTGTCCTGATTAGCAGACTCCGCACTCTTGCATGGAACAGATTTTCAAGCAGAGCGGAGGATCTCTTCATGCGAGTGCAGGCTCGTAAGCAACTGAAGCAGGTCAGTCTCGCCAGAAGTCGGAGACCGAACCCTCCGCAAGGCATGGTTGGAGTGTTACAAGGGATGTCATAGTCCAGTCATAGGGCTAGAAAAGCATCTCTCGGGTCTCATGGACAAATCCACTTCTTGGTGTTGATCATTCTTGATCTTCTGGAAGGTAAGGCCGTCCAGGAAAGCACGTCGGCCGCGGCCGTACATGAGTAGTTCCTTGTGCATGCACTTTTCTGACGATCGTGTGGCACGAGATCATGTGTGCGATGTCCGATGGTGCCTGTTCGTGGTTTTGACTGTCTCTACATGCCGCTTTTGATCAAATTAAAATTCTGACACAGTGCAGCTCTCATGTCAACCAAACGATAGTTCTCAAGGGGTTGTTACACGTAGCTTATTTCGATTATGTGCAGGAGGTTGGATTAGTCGCGTAGCCATAGTCATGCGAGACATCCTGAGATACTCATTCAGAGTCCAGGGAGGTCTGCGCCAAAGACTTGCAGCCATGGTGACAACTGTGCGGCCCTGAGCATGTGCACGCTTCCCGCAGGCTTCCCTAGAAGCCGTTGCCCAATCCCGGAATCCCGTTGTCAGGCCTGATCGCATATATTTGGAGACCGATATCAGACGGCTTCTAAGGACTGCTCATCTCTAGAGTACTCCTCCAGTCGGACGAACATTGGCATGGGGATGGGGGTTAAGAACATTTGAGGCCGAGGAACCTCTGTAAACTTCCAAGGCAGTCGTGGTCCGGTCAAGTGTGCGACAATTGCTCTTTCATCTTCGAGTCAGATGCTTTTTCGTTGCGGGCGGGGAACTGGGAACTTCGCCTCTGCTACACCGAGAACCTGGGCGACCACGTCAGCCATTGATTTTCCGACGCAGGCTTCCCAACGTCGTACTAGGAGAAGTTTTCTGCTGAGGCATATGATGACGGCATGGCTTCAGCATTGAGATTGGCTAAATTTCCAACCTCTGAAGAGGCGACGATGCTTGGCTAAAGCTTTTTCATGCAACCGTATGCAACCCTTGCAAAGTCGGTAATTCGAACCCGCCAGAAAAGTCGAGGGCAGGTTCGCTGTTGGCTGTCGATCCAAGGAGCGCTTTCCAACACAGCTTGCTCGTGCCCTGGCGGAAGGAGGATCTGTTCACGTACTCCTGGATATTGGCGTTCAGGCGTTCAGGGGAACCGTTCATGGTGGAAAACTTCCTATGGAAGGGTTTGAAAGTAAGAGCTCAATTGAAATCACCCTTATGAGTCCACTCTGTGCTTGCTTAGGTTTCATCCGAAAGGCTGCGATTGGATGCGCAACGGTCGTCGCCCGGCCGTGAAATACGGGCTACAGAAGCGAATGCTACATGAGACATTTGGCAGGCCTGTTTTCAAGATACTATATAGGTGTGACTTCGTCTCATGGTCATGTAGTTGCGCAGCCTTAAACTTTCACGTTTCCGTGAACAAGGTCGTTTCGGGATCGGACACACTTCCATTCAGACTTCACTGCAGAATTTTCTTACGTTGGATTCTCTTACGTTGGACTCATGACTAATTAGCAAAATGCGTTCCGCAAGGAGGGCCTTGGTGGCCATGGAAGAATCCATTCAGAATGCATGGAAATTGAAGAGTCGACAGCTTCAACAAGCCAAGGCCTGTGAGAACAGTGCATTCAGTTAGGGTCACTGCTCATGACAATTACATGACAGCAAGCTCGGGTAGGTCCTCTGTTCCTTGTGAGTCGATGCAGACATGCCACAGCCACATCGTGTCAAGCCTGGCTTTCTGCAGCAGCAGGAAAAGCCGGAAGAGGCGGGACGCAGATACTCCTCGAAACTGCAGCTATTCAGCCGGTGCAGTCGTGCAGTATCGTATGCGTTGTGTCTGCGGACATTCATGCTTTCGGCCCGGTTCCACATGCCTTTAGAAAACATGTTGTGTTGCCGTCAGGGGCATGGCATAGCACACTTCTGTAGACGCTTTTCGGGTGAACCTCTCGCGAAGCAAACTCTTCAGAGGTTGCGAGGACAACCTCAGCATTCTGGGACATGTAGAGGGCAGAGACTGATGCTTCTAATGAGAGAAGCGCGATCGTATTGGGCCCGGGCTCGTGTGAAGAACTGAAGCCGTCTCTGTCGGCTGCGCAGATCTGGGCAGGACACTCTCACAAGTTGCGGCTTTGCCCATAAAAAGTCCTGGTCGTCCCATCGACTGGCAAATTTTCATCAGGGAAGCCAACCTAACAAGATGTTGATCTGTTGAAAAGCATTCGTTTGTCATCGCAAACCGCTAGGTCGTTGACGACAGTCGATTCGTCCAGCTTGTCACACTCGCACTAGTCACTTGTCAGAAGTAAGCGACTGACTCTAAAGCTTCTTGCATGAAGGCCGCAGTGCCGCCACCGCCACCGCCGGCACTAGCAGCATCCCCAGAATGGGTGTGCAGAGACGCCATGAGACATGCACTGTCTGGTAACAGTGCAATGCTCCGACAGTTCAATGCATGAAAAGGCGTCTTACTCGAGTCGCATGTACCGGCGGCGACACTAGACACTAGACACTAGCAAGATTATCAGACGTATTGTATCAAGAAGTAATAGCAGCAGCAGAGCATGTTTGCTAAGGTCCTGGACCGAGAGTTGTAGGTTTGCAAGCAAAGAAGATCCCCCAGGGGCATTTTTTGGTGTTGTTGGCTTGTGCAGATCTTCCAGGATAGCGCCAACAACGGAAGCAGTACCCGTCAGTTTCGATGTGCAGCCTTTCTTCCGGAATTCTTGAGAGTGAGTTGAAAGGATGCTTGTTCTGCCCCTGTGGGTGACTGTGAGGTAGAGCCTCCACTGACAGAAATGGCTCCCGAAGAGGAGGAAGAGGAGCCGAAAAATAGCTTCGCACGCACTTCAGTCACACTCATGCACCACTACCCCGCGTAGGTAGTGTCAGACAAACAAACTAAGAGTGGCTTCGTTCGCTGCTCAGTCTGGTGCCGAGTTCGGCAACTCGCGAGTGGATTCGCCCACAGGTAGCTGCGCTTTTATTAAGAACTCTCAACGAGTTCAAAAGTGTAGGGCCTCGTATAGGTCTGCCATTAATAGCCATTGGACGGAGCGTCCTCGAAAGTTTTGCTACTTCAGCATCAAGTAAGCTTTGCATGCCCTAGTTGCACAAAGATACTGAATCGTGCAAAGCAGTCGGTGCATTGGGTTTGGCGATAAAGACTCCCTTGCAGACGTTTGCTTGATCGCTGTCTGCCACAGCATTCTACCAACAGTTGTTCCTATGCTGCCATGCAGGAGGATGTGGGCGACAACGGTGCCTTGCCTGCACCCAGCAATGCTGGCACGAGTTTTACATTTAGAATGCAAGGTGGCGAAGCGCATTCCATATTCCAGGCAGGCTGTTGCTGCAAGTCGCCATTCTCAACATTTTCTTTTGTTAGCTGCAGGGCAGCGTGTCTTTGGAGGATCAGCGACGAATAGAGGAGACACGTGTTTTTGCAGTTGCTGCGAAGAATCCGAGATTCCGGTTCCAATTTGGCCGACACTCTATGCATCCAGACTTTTTTTTCAGGAGTTCAGCCTATATGATCCGAGAGACGGCAAGCTTCGTTCGGAGCTCAAATTCCTGATGTGTTGAGAGCTGGTGCATGTGCCTTCTGTCCATCAGCAGGTGACCTGACCTTTGACGATCAGGCATGGGCATGTTGAGAGAGCTCAGACTGAAATCTTGAATCCTATACTGCCCGCTGGCCTGTGCCGCGCGGTAGCTACGTGAAAACCGGCGACCATCTGGCAGTAAGGTTTTTGTTCAAGTGAGCCAGGTGGCACGAAGAAAGAAGCTCACAGAGGAGTGGGCAAAGATCGTGTGGCTCGGCTCTGCACTCTCGATACGTTCACCCACTGACCCTCCGTGAAAGTGCAACCTGCCTAGCATTGCACCTTAGGCAAGAAGAGAAGGCAGGTGTACATCCCAAGTGCTGGGAGATGACATGAAGATGCTGGTAGCACCGTAGCACTCATGAAGACGCACGGGGTTGTTGCACAGCTTCTTGAATCCTTCATCTGGGCTGCATGGCAGGCGGAGATGAAGAAGAATCCTCGCAAGGCTTTTGCCGTCCAAGCACCAAACCTTGAGGACGCCTCAGTGTTCGACTGTGTTGCGGATTGCATGGTGTGTGTGTGTGTCAATATTCCATCGTCACGACACGTTCTTATAAGTTGAAGACATCAACAAGAAAGGCTGAGGAATCCGGTGTCGTGCTGGGAAGACAACGATGGATAACGTGTCGATTCTGTCGCTGCTTGTAAATGCGACCGAAGACAGCTACCAGCTTGTGGACCTTTGTCCAGGACGCATTCTACCTTATTGCAGCCGCTTACGACCTCAACGGCAATGGCTTGTTGCATGGACTATAAGTTCATGTGCCTTTCAGGCAAAGGCATATTTGCATAGCAGTAGTATCAGTAGTAGCAGAGGCAATGGTAGTGGCAAGTGGTGGTGGCGATGGTTGTAGTGCTGGTGCTAGCAGCTCCAGCAGCAGCAGAAGTCTTGCTGGTGGTGGTGGTGGTCTTAGCAGTAGTAGCGGCAGCAGCAGCAATCGTCGTGGTCGGCGCAAGAGTATTTAAAGTGGTAGTCGTTGCACTAGCAGCAGATGCAGCAGCAGGCGTAGTAGAAGTAGTAGTAGTAGTAGCAGTAGCAGTAGTAGTAGTAGTAGTAGCAGCAGCAGTAGTAGTAGTAGTGGTAGTTGTGGTAGTAGTAGTAGTGGTAGTAGTGGTGGTAGTAGTAGTAGTAGTAGTGGTGGTGGTAGTACAGTCTATCATGAAGCTGGCTTGGTGTCCGGAATCTGGGCCTGCAAACTGGGCCGAAAACCTCAACAAAAAGCTGCTTAACGGTCGACGTTGGTTGTGCCCGGCTCCCCTCAATGATTGCACACACCGGCTGGACGCACACCTGGACTACAATGCTAAAGGGCAGTGAAAATGGCCATCATGGGGCCTCCCCTCACCCTAATTAGCATTGTAAAACCCAAACGGNCTGCAGGGCACTGGATTGGCAAGCCAAACGTACGACTTCCGGCTTCATTTCTGGGACCGTTTTCTGGGCAGCTTTCTAAATGCCAGCAGTAGCAAGGTCACCACTTCACGGGCCGCGCCACGGGCCGAGTTTTGGAGGAGCCACGGAAACTCCACATTTTGGGAACCACAATGTCGCCCCAATCATTTAGACTATTTGTCGGGCTGGTTTGTGCTCCCATCCTTGCGACCAGATTTGCTTCCCCTGTTCGAGTTCCTGTTTCAGAGTCGCTCTGCGGACCCCAAAATTGGACCA
>BGNK01004069.1:27694-59689 GCA_003297005.1 Symbiodinium sp. clade A Y106
GGGCTTAGAGCTTTTGGGCTTTAGGGCTCAGGGTTTTGGTGTTTAGGGCTTAGGGCTTTGTGTTTGGGCTTAGGGTTTTCTAGTGTTTCGGGTTTGGGGCTTAGGGTTATTGGGTTTGGGGCTTAGGGTTTTGGGCTTAGGGTTATTGGGTTTGGGGCTTCGTGTTTTGGGTTAGGGGCTTAGGGTTTTTGGGCTTGAGGGGTTAGGGTTTTGGGTTTGGGGCTCAGGGTTTTGGGTTTCGGGCTTAGGATTTGGGTTTTGGGGCAGGGTTTTGGGTTCTGGGCTTTGGGTTGTTGGGTTTAGCGCTTAGGGTTTTGGTCTGGGCTTAGGNGGTTTTGGGTTTCGGGCTTAGGATTTGGGTTTTGGGGCAGGGTTTTGGGTTCTGGGCTTTGGGTTGTTGGGTTTAGCGCTTAGGGTTTTGGTCTGGGCTTAGGTTTTTTGCTGGTTGGGGCTTGGGTTTGGGTTTCGGGGAGAAAAGTTTTTTAGGTTTGGGGACTTAGGGCCTTTGGGTCTTGGGTTTGGGGCTTAGCGTTTTGGTTGCTTATACGGCTTTGGGATTGGGGCTTAGAGCTTTTGGGCTTGAGGTCTCAGGGTTTTGGTGTTTAGGGTTTAGGGCTTTGTGTTTGGGCTTAGGGTTTCGGGGTTTGGGTCTAGTGTTTTGGGTTTGGGGCATAGGCTTTTTGGGTTTGGGGCTTAGGGTTGTGGGTTTGGGGCTTAGGGATTTTTGGGTTTGGGGCTTAGTGTTTTGGGTTAGGGGCTTAGGGTTTTTGGGCTTGGGGGGTTAGGGTTTTGGGTCTGGGGCTCAGGGTTTTGGGTTTCGGGCTTAGGATTTGGGTTTTGGGGCAGGGTTTTGGGTTCTGGGCTTTGGGTTGTTGGGTTTAGCGCTTAGGGTTTTGGTCTGGGCTTAGGTTTTTGCTGGTTGGGCTTGGGGTTTGGGTTTCGGGTAGAAAAGGCATTTTGCGTTTTTACAGAAAATTCTAGATTTTTGGGTGGGCGGGGCGGCGTTTTTACAGAAAATTTTAGATTGTTTAACAAAAACATATGCGTTTGCTTATAAAAAGGATGCATTTTCAGCGAAAGTGTATGCAGTTTACACAAAAGCGCATACACTTGTGTTCAAGAGTGCATACACTTTTGGCAAAATTGCATACACTTTCCAAAAGTGCCTGCACTTTTTCAAAAGTGCACACACTTTTTGAACACAAGTGTATGCGCTTTTGTATACACTTTCGCTGAAAATGCATCCTGTTTATAAGCAAACGCATATGTTTTTGTTAAAAAATCTAGACTTTTCTGTAAAAACGCCGCCCGCCCGCCCAAAAATCTAGAATTTTCTGTAAAAAACGCAAAAAAACCGAAACCCAAACCCCAAGCCCAACCAGCAAAAAACCTAAGGCCAAAACCCAAAACCTTAAGCGCTAAACCCAAAAACCCAAAGCCCAGAACCCAAAACCCTGCCCCAAAACCCAAATCCTAAGCCCGAAACCCAAAACCCTGAGCCNAAGGCCAAAACCCAAAACCTTAAGCGCTAAACCCAAAAACCCAAAGCCCAGAACCCAAAACCCTGCCCCAAAACCCAAATCCTAAGCCCGAAACCCAAAACCCTGAGCCCCAAACCCAAAACCCTAACCCCCCAAGCCCAAAAACCCTAAGCCCCTAACCCAAAACACTAAGCCCCAAACCCAACAATCCTAAGCCCCAAACCCAAAACACAAAGCCCCAAACCCAAAAAGCCTATGCCCCAAACCCAAAACACTAGACCCAAACCCCAAAACCCTAAGCCCAAACACAAAACCCTAAGCCCTAAATTTAAACACCAAAACCCTGAGCCCTAAAGCCCAAAAGCTCTAAGCCCCAATCCCAAAGCCGTATAAGCCCTAAACCCAAAAATCCTAAGCCCGAAACCAAAACGCTAAGCCCCAAACCCAAGACCCAAAGGCCCTAAGTCCCCAANAATCCTAAGCCCGAAACCAAAACGCTAAGCCCCAAACCCAAGACCCAAAGGCCCTAAGTCCCCAAACCTAAAAAAACTTTTCTACCCGAAACCCAAACCCCAAGCCCAACCAGCAAAAAACCTAAGCCCAGACCAAAACCCTAAGCGCTAAACCCAACAACCCAAAGCCCAGAACCCAAAACCCTGCCCCAAAACCCAAATCCTAAGCCCGAAACCCAAAACCNCCAACCAGCAAAAAACCTAAGCCCAGACCAAAACCCTAAGCGCTAAACCCAACAACCCAAAGCCCAGAACCCAAAACCCTGCCCCAAAACCCAAATCCTAAGCCCGAAACCCAAAACCCCAACCCCCCAAGCCCGAAAACCTTAAGCCCCTAACCCAAAACACTTAGTGTGAAACAAGAAGCTCGAGAGGGTTCTACACTAGGGGCACAGACTAACCCTCCCGGTCCTGCCTGGGCATAGACAAATGCCCGTCCTTTTCTCGCGCCAGAATGCCTTCGTCGGCCTTGCAGGTCGTTGGCTGAGCACAGGCACAGGTGGGTCACAGAACGGAATTGCAGAATCAAACGATAAAGTACTCATGAGGAAAGATGCCATTGCACATNCAGGTCGTTGGCTGAGCACAGGCACAGGTGGGTCACAGAACGGAATTGCAGAATCAAACGATAAAGTACTCATGAGGAAAGATGCCATTGCACATAAAACTACCTTCAAGTTTCACACTGGTTCTGTGTCTGATCACCCTGTTGCTGATCAGAACCCCTTCCTGGCCGAGTGCCAAGGGTAGCAGCAACTTTGCCGCTACAGCTTCCCACCATTCGGTGGGATTCTGTGGCAAGGTCAAAATGTCCCCCTTTTGAAGGACTCCTGGGATCCACCCGATAGGCAGGCTCTCACTCCACTTCTCCGCTTTGAGCCCTTGGCGCAAAGCCGCTAGGTCGACTGCGAGTCTCTTGTCGGTGGGAACTCTGGGGATGCCCTGGCGGTTCAGATGATCATATAGGGATCGGCAGTCACTTAAGCACAAGATGGGAAGCTCGGCGGCGTCGACCGTCGTCATGTACCCCTTCATCAGCGTCTCGTACATGGACCTGAGGTACTGGGCTGTCTCCAATCCCTCCGCGCAAGCCTGTGTTTCAGCACCAAATGTGCTGCGGCACACCCTCTGTCCTGCGCAGGATCGCCAGTCTGCGATGTTGCAGACCCCGGGTTGCCCTGAAAGAGCACCTCGGTCCACGAACGTGACCAAGATCCCGAGTTGGGAGGCGACCTTTGAGTTGCCCCTTTTGGCCTTCCGCTGTGCTCCGGCGGAGTACGGCCCTTCCCGTTGTAGGCCGAGTTCGTCTTCTTCGGGCGTGAGGACGTAGTACTTCTCCTCGGAGTCCGGCTCGGGAACGTTGGCCCACGCAGCGTCGTGGAACACAATCACCATTAGCCTCCCTTGTGGAATGCTGCGAAACTCCAGCCCGCGGTCCTTGAACTGATGGGCCTTGCCCGCGATGCCGTTGGTGAACTTCAGGTCGCCGTAGGTCGGGGCCTTCTGGAGTTGTTGCGCCATGCTCACCGAGCATGTGAGATCAGGTCTGGTCTGCGCACTCATCCAGGATAAGGCTCCGATGAGACTTCTGTTGTCGCTGACGAGCTCTGGGGACGCAGGGTCTCCTTCGTCAACTCCCGGGGCACGTCGAGCGTGAAGAGGCGTGTGTGGGCGTACTTCTCCTGCGTCATCTTCACCATGTCGGCTTCGACGGTGATCTGTGAGCCCAGGAACTCGAAGCGGTCCATCTCCCAGGCCTGAATCTCGAATTTGTTGGCCAAGCCTTGTTGAATCACCTTCTGCAGCCCACGAGGTCCAGCTATCAGAAGGTCATCGACATGGCACCCCAAGTATGCCAATGGCTGCTCGAGGAATTTCTCGCCGTCCCACCGGCGAAGCATGAAGATGCAGGGATCGAGCGCTGATTGCTCGAACTTGCACGTGATCTTGCCCTTGGAGGAATTCACCTGGAGCTCGATGTCGTGGATTCCTTCTTGAAGATCTTGCCACCACGTGTGAGGACTGGTAGCAAGACCAAACACATTCTTCTTGATCCGTACCAACTGCCCCGGCACCATCCCTGGGAAGCCGGTCTTCGGCTGGTGCATGTAGAGCTCGCGGGTCAGGTAGCTCCCGGTCAAGAAGGCGCATCGAATGTCCCCTGCGGCAAGTGTCCATGGGTCTCCTTCTTGAAGTCCGTCGGCGGTCCGCTGTAGCAAGCACGCTAGTCCGCTCCTCGAAAGTGTCGGGGCGTCGGTGCTGAGGTGCATGCTCTCGTCAGTGAGGTCGGGGTCCGTGTGCCCGGCGATCACTAATCTGGACTTGCACTTCCAGGGCACCTCTTCGCCTTCTCGTCTCCTAGACCAATTCTTGTCCTTGTAGGCCCAGCGGCTTCGTAGGATACGCTCGGGAGGAACTTCCTGGCGAACGCGATTGCTTTCGTCGATGGTGAGGGGCTCCAAGGCGTCGAAGGAGAGATGTTCCTCCCACTGAACCACTTCAGCCTCTCTGAACTTCTCGTGGACCTCCGGGGGGATCTCCGACCACTTGAGCTCCTTTCCTTTGCGCTTCTCGAGACCTCTCGTCGTGAGTTGGGTCTTGAGCATCATCGCCTCATGTCGGTCCGGGTTGAGGTCGGCTGCCGCCGTCTTGCGCTTGAGCCGGCGTCTCGGGTTCGGCAGGACGCTCTCTTCATCCTCAGCAGTGGGTTCAAGAAGAACCTCGGTGTCGTCGTGTCCTTCATCTTCGGCCCAACTCATCTCCCCGTCGAGGATATCACTGAGGTAGTCCATCTCCTCGTCGTCGTTGTAGACCTCGTCGGCGTCGGGGTCGTGCTCCAGGAGGCGCTCAACCTCCCGTTGTGTGCTCTTCATAGCCAAGAGTGCGCCGACCTCTTCGGCAGTAGTCGGCCTGATGTGCTCGGCGGACGTCAGTCTGCACCTTCCCCCTTTTGAGAGCCAATAGTTGCCTCCCTCCTTGCCGACTATGACTGCTGGTCCTGACCAGCATCCCCTGCTTCTGTTCTTTGGTTTGTGCCAGCAGTGCACACTCTCTCCAACCTCGAGCGGCCTCGTTGCCACCCTGCTTCTCTGAAGAAGGGCCTTGCGCAGTCGCCCGTCGGTCTGGCTTTCGTGGAAGGCAACCCTCGCTGCCGCTCTCATTGCCGACTGCCTCTGGTACTTGGCGTCCTCGCTGACGTCCCACAGAACGTGCCCTCCTCCGTCTGGGTCTTGTAGGTCTTCAGGTACCCGGGGTGCCTTCCCGAACACCCATTGCGATGGACTATATCCACACCTCCTCCGTAGGTCGTTCTTGGCGGCGTTGATGATGGGAACGGCGAGCTCCGCCTCGTCCTCGGTGATCGTAAGCTGATAGCTTACCTTCTCCCATACG
Organism: Symbiodinium sp. clade A Y106; assembly: GCA_003297005.1. Lineage (NCBI taxonomy): Eukaryota > Dinophyceae > Suessiales > Symbiodiniaceae > Symbiodinium > Symbiodinium sp. clade A. The sequence continues at coordinate 33,081 of BGNK01004069.1, forward strand.
TGTTTCCACCATGCTTGTTGTCTTTCGACGACTCCTGCTTGCCAGTGACTCTGCGCGGCAACGCTCCGCACTCCGATGCCGTGCCAATCGCACAATCGTCCCAGCGCGGATTGCAGTCCGCCCTCCAAGTCGATGACAACGGCCTTCGGGGGGCCGAACGGTATCAACCACATCTCGTTGAACTTCGCCTCGATGTCTTCTGCGGACTGGCCGTCCACCTTGATGGCCAGGTGGTAAGTTGTCCCGTAGTCGACAACCGAGAGAAAGCCATGCTTGACGTCGTTGATGTCGTGGCAGAAGGTCGAGGCCGAGCGTGTCATTGAAGTCCGCCATTGGAGGAATAGTGCTCGGCCTAGCAATCTTGGGCGCGGCGTTGGCGTCGCAAACCTGGCATTTCATCGTCTTTGCGGCCTTGAGCACGGCGGGATCACATCCTGCTAGACGAAGGTGCCGCAGTAGGTCTTCTTGACGAGGATGTCCGAGGGGTGTAGACGGCGTAGAGCGGTGGCCACATTCCGGGGACTTCCTTGTCGAAGGTGATCCCGGATGCTCCCATAGGTAGTGCGCTCTCTGGCTGGGGTGGCGCTCCGCTGGGCGCTGGCGAGCTTTTCGTCCTTGAAGAGGTCGTCGAGGATGGGGTCGTCCGCGTTCCCTTTGATGACAACCGTGCCCCCCCGGTCGACCTGCTGCTTGATGAGCTCGGTGAGGGCCTCTCCGCACTGCCCGGGCCTTCCATCGAGGTTGATCCTTAGCTCGCGTGGACTACCGTCGTAGATGATGTGGTAGGCACTCTCTTTGCGTTCGGGAGAACGATGACGCTCCCAGCTCATCGGCTCGAAAACGTCCTTCCCGATGGCCGCTACCTCGTGAGTGGCATCAGTGCCGCCGATTTCAAACATCACCACTGGGTTCGGGTCAACCTGCGGGTAGATGTGCTGGGCCATGTAGCTCCCGGCGGCCGCCGCGAGCGTGCCCATCAAGACTCCGACCTTAGCTGCGTTGTTGAAAATAGTCCTCCTTGTGCTCGCTCGCGGCTTGGGGTTGCTTTTGTCGTGCTGTTGTTCCGCGGCGTTGCCGGCCTTGTACAGGTTGCGAGTGGTGTGGTAGGTCACGGCCCACCTTCTCCCAGTCCACGGCTCGGTGCTGTGTTTCAGAAAAGGATCAAACCGAACAAACTGGCCACAGGTCTCGTGCACTCCGCCATTGCCCGGTAGTTGTCCTCTTCCACCTCACACCGTCTTTGACCTCATCCTCAGTGAGGTTCTTGTCTTCGATCCAAAGTCCTCCCCCGGCGGCCTCCGCTCACTGGCGCTCCGCGCTTGGACGCCTTCGGTGCGACCGGTAGGTCGCGGTTCATCTTGTTCAGGCGGCGGTGAGCACATCCCATTCCCGTCGTCCTGCAGGATCCCGTCGCGCTCGCGGTGTCCGAGGGGTAGGGCACGGTCGCGTTCGCTTCGATGGAGTCCTGGACCGACTTCATCGCACTGGCTTGCTTGAGGACCGGGTCGTTCATGCGGTGCTCCATGATGGTCGCCTTCAGCTCCTCGCAGGTCCACGCGCGGTGGACCACCAGTCCTAAGCGGGTGCACTCCTCCAAGAGCTGGGTCTTGTTCATCTTCTTGGAGATCGCGGGTTGCTTGCATGCCATGTCCCGGCGGGTACAAAGAAGCTGGGGAGTCCAGGCTAGCTCGCACTTTCGCAAAAGAAGATCTCCCGACCCAAAGCAGCGGGAAGGAGTTCTCACTTTGACCATGGTTCCACTGATCGATTGCTGCTTCCAACGGCTTTCCACTCCTACAGCAGAAACCCTCTGTTATCCGTAGATCGCCAATAGACTGTAGCAACATGTCTTTCTGGACCGTGTGATTTGTCTTCCATGTAGAAGGATTACAGAGTGCCCTCCGAGGAACTACGTGTATGCGATGCCACATGGATTCCCCCTCCAACCAGAAGTCTGAATTGATCTTGGTCTTCTCCCACCAATTCATGAACGACACATCATGAAGTTTGTCCTGTGTAAGCAACTCTTTGACGACTGGGCTGAGTTTCTTATCGTAGAAGATCTTGTAGGGAGGAGCCTTCGTGGGAGAGGTGGATGCTGGTGTCTGTGAAGTAGGCTTCGTGGTAGAGTCCTGGGGGCCCGAAGTACACGAACTACCAGTAGACTCATCGGCATGGCTTAACACAGAAAGAGCGAAGGCCGTGTATTGCGAACCGCTCTGCACAGCTCCATCTCCGATGACCAGCCTTTCAGCATCACTGCGGGCCTTTGCCGGCACGATAGGAATAGCCGGGTGTCCTGACGACGTGGTCACCAAGTCTACCCCAGCCAGACCTACACGGGTGAAGTCTGCACGGTTCTCAGCAACATCGTAAATCATTCCAAGCTGGGCTAAGGCAGGCTTTGACATCAAAAGCGGCACGTCACCATTGATGACTGAGGTCTTCATCTCCACGACACGATCTCCGAGACGGAAGCGAAGGATCACATGAAAAGAAGAATGATGCACCTTCCCGGTCCCGAAGCGGAAGGCCTCAGATTCACGCACCAACTCAGGAGACATGCCGAGCCCCTTGATGGTGTCACTGTACTGCTGTAGCCAAGCCGTGCCCGTCACGGCCTTTGCGCACGCCGTGTCCGTTATGCCAAGAAGAGCTGGCCCATCATGGCGAAGACTGAACACCTCGGCCGCGACATGGTGGCACATGCTGACATCCCTGACGGAGCGATTCGCTCCTTGCGCTGACGTGCTGAAGTTGGGGCATTCTGGATCGCGATGCCAGTGCCCTTTCTTTCCGCAGCTCCCGCAGAACGACCGAGCCTTCATCAGCTTCACCTTCTCGTCCTTGGATGGCTCGGTCTTCTTCTGCGCGTCCTTGCTGGCGCTAGGTCCACGATCGCCTTGGTATCCTCGTGCTTTCGTTTGCTCCTTGTAGCGCTCCTTTGCACTCTGGTAGGTGGCATACGCGACGGCGACGTCCTCGGGAACTCCGTCTGCAAGCTCAAGGTCGTCTTCAGCCTGGTGGTCCTCATCGTCAGAGCCTCCACCGTCCGGGGACTCAGTGATGTGAGCTGTGTGCGGTTTTCGTCCACGCCCTGACTCCCAAGGCTTTCGGTGTCCCCTGTCATGCAGCACAGCCGCTTGCTGGAGTCGGTGAAGGTTGTACTCATTCCCGACGCTCGCCAGAAGATTAAGTTCCTGAGGCTCATCCAGCTGCAGACGGTCAATGTACAACCACGCCGCGCATTCTTGAGGGATGCTACAGCCAACCTCCCTGAGACGAGCATGAAGTCGATCGTACTCCGAGTTACACTCCCTGATAGTTTGCCCCTGACGCCTCTTCAATCTCCGAAAGAAATCTGAAAAGGCCTTGCCAATGCGAGCAACCTCGGTCTAGAAACCGAGCATTGATCCACGACACAAAGTAGCTGACGCCCCCTTCTGAAGCGAGTCTCGGCACTGACAACTCCTCAGCGGCTATCCACGCCTTCCCGCTGAGGTTCTGGTAGAGAACAAGTCCTTGCTGGGTGGCAGGCAAAAGCGTCATGCGACGCCAGGCTTCGACCTGGCGCAAGTAGCTCCGAGCGGAGCCGCCAACATCGTCCGTGTCGTCTCCTGAGAAGCTCGGAACGGCTAGCTTCTCCGAGGCTCGTCCCCCGCCTGAGTGGCCACGGCGGTCATTCCAGTCACCCTGGAAACCCCCATTCTCGTAGTGTGCCCATCCATTCCAGGCCACACCCGCGTCCTCGGGCACGTAGCTGCCACTCCATGATCCAGGTCCTTGGAAACGGCCCGCTCGACCATCTGCCCGGGGATCTCCTCGTTGGCCATCCCATCCGTTGCCGCGAACTTCCCAAACGTCTTGATGTGCTTCCGCCCACGGGTCGCGCCCCTGCGACCACGGGTCGTGACTGGTCGTGCTCCAGCGGTCAGTGTTGCCCGCTGTGCCCGCCGTAGTATCATCCCAGCTCTGGCGCCGGATCCATGTAGGCGTGTCCTCAGTGCCCCGCTGCCATCTCTGTTGATTCCAGCCATTTCCCCATGACTGTCGCTCGTCGGCTTCCCACCGACTCGGGGAGGAGTCGCGCCACTGATTCACGTCATTCCACTGATCCGTGCCGACATCTTGAACATCATCGGCATCCTCATGGTTGAGCGGCTGAGTCGTCGCCCCAGGGTTCGTTGTCGAAGGGTCCGCTTCGGGCACCGCCGCAGCTTGGCCCGACATCACAGGATCTAAGGAGCCGCGGCTCCGCTACCAATGTGAAACAAGAAGCTCGAGAGGGTTCTACACTAGGGGCACAGACTAACTCTCCCGGTCCTGCCTGGGCATAGACAAATGCCCGTGCTTTTCTCGTGCCAGAATGCCTTCGTCGGCCTTGCAGGTCGTTGGCTGAGCACAGGCACAGGTGGGTCACAGAACGGAATTGCAGAATCAAACGATAAAGTACTCATGAGGAAAGATGCCATTGCACATNCAGGTCGTTGGCTGAGCACAGGCACAGGTGGGTCACAGAACGGAATTGCAGAATCAAACGATAAAGTACTCATGAGGAAAGATGCCATTGCACATAAAACTACCTTCAAGTTTCACACTTAGCCCCAAACCCAAAAATCCTAAGCCCCAAACCCCGGAACCCTAAGCCCAAACACAAAGCCCTAAACCCTAAACACCAAAACCTTGAGACCTCAAGCCCAAAGACCCAAAACCCTAAGCCCCAAACCCAAAACCCTGCCCCAAGCCCAAAAACCCTAAGTCCTAAACCCAAAACACTAAGCCCCAAACCCTGAAACACCAAACCCAAAACACTAGACCCAAACCCCAAAACCCTAAGCCCAAACACAAAACCCTAAACCCTAAACATCAAAACCCTAAGCCCGAAACCCAAAACCCTAAGCCATAAACCCCAAAACCACCCNGACCCAAACCCCAAAACCCTAAGCCCAAACACAAAACCCTAAACCCTAAACATCAAAACCCTAAGCCCGAAACCCAAAACCCTAAGCCATAAACCCCAAAACCACCCAAAACCCTAAGCCCTAAACCCTAAAACCCTACTGTAAGCTCAAAACCAGGGTTTCGTGCGTAGGGTTTAGGATTGGGGCTTTGGGCTTAGGGTTTTGAGGTTTGGGCTTGTAGGTTTTTGGGGTTTGGGGCTTGTGGTGTTTTGGGTTTCGGGCTTAGGGTTTGGGGTTGGTGTTTGGTTTGGGGCTTAGGTTTGTGGGTTGGGAGCCACTGAGGCCCAAGCCTTCCAGTAGGCGTGGCTGTCGTCTTTAGACTCGAATTGGGTCATGGATACAGAGGATTCGTTCAAGCGTAGAAGACTTTCTGCCCCGAACTTGGATATTGGATATTGCCTGCCAATTATATGGCAGGACATACGATCCTTGTATGACGCTCTGATTCTGCGGGTCAGAAGTTGCATTGGGACGGGATCCCACCCAGAACGGCCTTTCACGTCCAGCTGGATGGCAGGCAAACAAACGTCGGACAGGATCATTTCCTCAGCGGTTGCCTCGTTGGCAGCTGGTTGGAGAACTCTCCGGATCTGGTACTCCCTCAGGACCCTAAGCAGGTGGTTGTTAGGATCTCGCATGCAGTGTATGTGGCAGTGGCACAGCACGCGACCTGTTTGCGCATCCTGCATGCACGCTTGACGGGTGTGAACCATGAAGCGGTCATTGACACTTGTGACGGCGTTGCGGTAGTGGCAGGGGATGCCGTGCTGCGCAATGATGAGGTCTTGGAGATTGCTGAGCTCTTCTCAGGCGGTTTCTGTGGCTGGGGCTGGAGCCAAGGCGTCCAGGTAGCCAAAAGCTTCGGCATTCCGACACGCGTCAGATGGCTGCTGGACACTGTCCCAGCTTGCGTACCAGGTGCCCAGGCCATACGTCACGCAGCCGCCTCAGATGAGGCAGCTTTCCTTTGTGCCAGCTTGGAGCACGTGTGGTGGTCCCAAGGCCTAGCTCTCAAGCCCCCACACTGCGTGTGCGTCTCTGCACCTTGCCAGCCGTGGAGTGCCACGGCCAGCAGTCACGGATTAGAGGAGTTAGATGGCCAATTGTTGCTGCACACCTTCGCCATTCTTGCTTGCTTTCAGCCGCCGCTGATTCTGTTGGAGCAAGTGACTGGTTTTCAACACCACAATCACTTTGCAATAGTGCAACAAGCCTGGCAGGATTGCGCCCTGTTGCGTACCCACCAGCAGACGAGGTCTGCGCCTGCTGCAAAACTCGCGAGCCAGGGTGACCACGTCGGTCAGCACCTGCTTACGGAGGCGGCGCACAGACTCGCTCATCTGCCGCGCCTTAACATCCATCCAGCAGCCAAAATTATCGTCATCCGCGAATGAACATGCACTCGGGATGACGACTGAGTTCACTCCGGCCGTGCGGAGTCCGTCCTCAACCAGGCCAACCTGGGTCCCCACATCGGGAACTGACTGATCAGCGGGTGCATGTAGCACCGGCGCAGGCGGATGCAACGAGGACACGGCCTCGGAAGCAGTCTGCACCTGCTCGCTCACCAACTCCTTCCCCTTCGCCACTTCAGCGTCGGAGACCTTCTTGGGCTCTGGCTCCGGCTCCGGAAACTCGAGAAAATCTTCGCAATCAGGATCGCGAAGCCGAGCATGAGCAGTCTCGAGCTCCTTCGTCCTCTGCTCCAGGCGACGAAGCATCTCCTGCTCCTGGGCCGCCGGCGCAACCCATCAGCAAGCTTCATGCTCCTCCCAGAGAGATTGCGAATCTCGCTGCCATCCGAAGTGAGCTCCGAACACGTGCGAAACGACACCGGGTAGCGGCTTGTCCTGCAGTCGCACGATATTCGCATGGTCCGTGTACATCACCACAGGTATCGATCCGAAGAGGGACCGAAATTTCCTGCCACACTTCAGCTGAGCATGTTGCTCCTGTCTGAAGGGATGCCACAACGTTTGAGCAGGAGTATAAGAGACTCCGCATGATACGAAGTGGCTTCCAATGTCGCAAATCAGCCGACATTTGGAGATGCGCACCCCCGCGTCATTGGGAACGCCTTGTCCCCTTCGCGGAGATACCTCCGGAGCGGGTCCATCGCGACCGCAAACTTGGGCCCGATCTGATCCCGGGAGTAGTTGGCAGTACCCAGAAACTCCTGAAGCTGTTTCATGTTGCAAATCTTACCCCATTCCGAAAGCGCAGCGACCTTAGCTGGGTCGGGACTTCGCCCGCGGCGTCCAACGATTTCGCCCAAAGACTTGACCTGAGGCTTTACAAGCGCCAGCTTGTCTATCCCCAAGCTAAATCCCACGCAAATGCAGAGGTCGAACAGTTCAACCAACTCTGCAATGTGCTCCAGCACGCAAGGGCGCGCACCGGGATAGCGACGCTCCAAATCCGCGCGGAGCGCGATGTAGTAGGGCTCGCTGGGAACTTCATCATTCAAGATCGTGTTCACCAGCTCCTCATTCTCAACGAGGTGGTGAGCGAACTCCGCTGTGCAGTCCTGCAGGGTGCTACCCCGGTACAGGTCCACGAGCTCGCCCTTTAGGTGCAGCACGAATGCTCAATCCACCAAGCTCTGCGCACACACGAGTGCATAGAGCCTTCAATGATGGTTCCTGATCGTACTGAAGAATGCCAAAGGTTCTGCCACATTCATATATGAACTTCTTCAATTCCGCTACGGCGTAGTCGTCCCTTCCTTTACTTGGAATCACAACAGACATCCCTGAGCCAGTGACAATGTCAACAGGAGTCAATAGCTTGCGCAAGGAAGGCTTTGGATCAGTAGAATGAAAGCAATAATCTACTTGAATGACAGGCTGGCGATCCAATTGCTTCTTTGATACACCGTGCCTTCCTTTGGCTTTCACGCAGTGAGGACACCAATCTCTGTATGGTAGATGTGTCAATTCATGTTGTCTTCTTTCGGAAGCTGTGGGCTCAGATGGGATTCTCAATCCTTCAGGAGCTCTTGCTGACACGTCGACGGTTTCCGGAACTGGTCTCTCAATCTCCACAGGGCTCGAACTCTGAAACACAGTGAAACCAATCCACCGATAACCAAGCTTGCGCTCCGGATCTTCTTCGGGTGATTTCTCACTCCCCGAACCATCAGTGTAATTACACCAATGATCGTCAATCTCAAGACCGTTGCACTCGGGATCATTAGACTCAAGGAATGCATGTGTACCTATTCGCGTCCAATGTGTCACCAAATGCGAAAGCATCAGCTGACGACAATGGAGAAGGGCACTTATCTGGATTACTGAGATCATCACGTTCAGTGTGAACCATGGAATCCAATGAGTCGGAGTTTGAACCCAATAGTCTGTCGTTCTTGTTTGGTCAGTCTGAGGATCCTTGGTGTAGAACAGCCGTACAATCAAGTCCTTCATGTTAAGATTGAACTCACGAGACGACCGCTATTGGTTCATGATGACCTTTTCGCCTTCCTTGTCACAATGTGTTGTCGGTCAATCTTGCGTTTCTCGGTTCCTGGGCTGGAGACACCAGGATCCGAAACAATGGGTTGGGCAGGGCTTTGCGGAACAGCCGCCAACGCAGATGGAGCAGCTGAACCTTCAGCTGACGACAATCGAAAACGATCCTTCTGCAATGCTCTGGCGGGCGCTTCTTGAAACTTCTTCGCTGCAGCCTTGGCCTTTCCCAATGCTTTGCCAGTCAATGGTTTCAGCCGAAATGAGGTTCTGCCTCGCCAAGCCTTTTTTTTGGCGTGGGCGCCTCAGTGACAGCGGCTGCGCTCGGTCTCTACAAGCAGAATAGATCAACAAGCAAAGCTGTACAAACCAAAGGCGTGAAACGACAAACGTGGGTGCGTGGCAAGAGACGACTGCGATGGGCAGACTAAGCCGGCCGGGATCCTTCAGTGTCTCAAGCCGACGGAAAGCAAGTGAATGCCGCTGCGCAATGCGCCCAATGCCCTGCAGGCCGTTATAAGAGATGACCTGCGCAAATGGGCCATAGCTGTACACGCCACGGGACTGTACACAAATGCTCTCACAGGCCCTGCAATCCGTAAAGCATGGAATGCGCAATGGCCACATTCGTGAGTCGCACTCGGAGACTCTCCGGCTTCGGCCCGTCTCCACGCGGGCTGCAGCACAGCAGCACCGCCTCGGCCAAACGCTCTTCAGTTGAGCTGAAGGTGTAGTGCGATCCGAAACCAAGACGCAAGGCAGAGCCAGCCAATGGCTCGCCAAGCGTGCGCGCACTGTAAGCGACCATCGCTCGCCCCTTGGCATCGAACTTCACCAACCGATCCTTCGCTGACACCTTGTACCCTGGCAGTCCCTCGGGATTAGACTCATCCTGCCATGTGAAGGGCTGCGGGCGCGGCTGCCTGCTGCCCCCCTTGCTCACGGCTTCTGCGTCCTGCAACCAGAGCTCTCCACCGGCAAACTTTCCTGCGCAATATAAAAAGTTGTGCGTGCCACGGCGATTCTGCGCGTCGCGATGCAACGGCATGTCGCCCGTGAAAGAGATAGCCAAGGCATTCCAAAGCTCTGCTTCTACACCATCCTCCTTGCAGCGTGCCTTTAAAATGCATTGAGGTACATGATGGTCTGCGGCCAATGGCGGGTCATATAGACGTGGTGCCAACAACACCGCCATGCCGAAAGCATCCTAGGACCAGGAGCGGCGACGGCGCCAGAGAAACCCGATCCTTGGAGCTTTGCGTGACTTAGACTGCTTGGCTCAAGGTGCCACGCCGCACACAGCTCCTTGATGAACATGCGGAAGGACGCAGTGGAAAAATCGCTCTCGCGAATCATCCTTTCCGCAAACCTCTCAACCGTGTCTCGCGCTCTGACGAGAGCGGTCGATGTGTGAAACGACTCGGGCAGGAGCCCACAACCAGGGCACCCTCCGGAAACAACCTCGCCAGACGTGGCGAGCTCCGCCAACGCAGCGGAGTGAGTCGCGAGGGGACGCTTGCACACCTCGCATTCAGTGCGCGAAGTGCTTTCAAGCGGACTCCGGAAAACAGGCACAGCCGAGGCAACCACCTCGCCGGCCTCAAACTGCTGCGGCAAAGGCCTACTGTTGCGAACCACCAGCATCCACTCTCGCGTGGTGCTAGGGTCCACCAGACCATACGCCGCCTCGAGGCTATCGGCCGCCAATTTCACTTAGCCATGCCCTTCGGCTGGCACCCACACGATAGGCAGCGCCGCCGATTGGCCGGACTCGAGCAAGCATCATAGCCTCGGCCTTCTTGGCGGCCTTCTTCTCCTTGGCAGTCAGGGTCTGCGTGGTTGCTCGAGTCCTTGACGTGAGCAAACTTACAGCACAGCGAACAGTCTACACGCTTGGCGCTCTCCAGCAGAGGAAGAGCCTTCGCCCTTCCCTTGGCCACCGCCCTTACCTCCGCCCTTCCCCTGTTAGCGTTTCCACCGCCTGTGGCATACTGGTCCTGTGCCGCCAACGTATGGTAGCGAGGCCTGTGAGACCCGTCCTCACAAGGCCCACGTTTCTCGGCTGCCTTCCTCGGGCACAACGAGGTGATATGCCCGGCATTTGAGCAGTGCTTACACTTCTCGCCATGCCCTGATCGAGCTAGGCAGAGCCACCTGGGCTCGCGTAGCAGCAGAGCCCCCGCCGGTTTGGTTCTTCCCGTTCTTGGGACCCTTAGGCTGGCGAGTCGAGGCATCGGCCTCGGAACTGGTGTGAGGCGTCTCCTGGCATCTTGAGAGTGATCTCTCGCGCCACGAGCGCGGCTTCAGACCAGTTCTCAATGCTTCGGAACTCCTGCTACACTCCGGTTGGGTGAAGGATGTGAAGGCTGCAGCGGCCAGAACCGTCGGTCTCGTGAGACTTCCTCACGGAGAAACGACCCTATCTTGTGCAGAAAGTCGTACAGCAGGTTTTTCTGGCACTTGTAGACGCCAGCAGCGTTGAGCTCAGTGAGGGCCTCCAGCCAACTCACCTGGAACTCCTGGAACGCGGTGGACTTCTTCTCAAGGTTGTCACACTTGGCCCTAGCCTTCATCGCTTTGGCTTCGTCCGATTCATGAAAGGAGGCGTCCAGAGCTGCAACAACCCTGTCGAAGACTGCCGAGGGCTTGGCCTCGTAATCTCCGTTGTGCTTTGACTCCTTCACGATCGTATCGTAGCACCTGCGACGCGTACCTTTAAGGGTACGGGCGAAAAGCCGAAGCTTCTCGCGGTCGTTCTTAGGCTTTACGACCAAGCAGACGTCCTGACAGGCCTCGAGATGCTTGTCCAAGTCCGCATCGCCGTCGCCAAAAACCGGCAAGTCATCGCGAAGAGAATACGTGAAGACGCTCTTCTGTTCCTTCAGGGACTGGAGTTGCTCCGCCCTTTCCTTCGCATCCTGCTCCCGCTGCTTGCGCATCTCTTGCACAATGGCAAGCAACACGGACTCACCCGAGTTGTGGGACGAGATGTCAAAAGTCTGAGGCTTCGTGGTCTGGCCACGCTCATCCCAGGGCTTCGCGCCGCTCATCGCTCGGTCCAAGGCACCCGCAGAGAAGCCCTGCGGCCTCGCACTTTCGTGGCCTCAGGCTCACGGCTGCGACTTCTCGGCGCTGCATCCTCCTCGTGGATAGGCCCTACTCCACCAGCCGTCTCACCCAAAAGAAGTCCGGCTGGGGCGGAGCATCCTCGTCCCGGTCCCTGCGTCGGAACTTAGACTGGGAAACCAACCCACAGTTCTCCCGCAACCAGTCGTGCGAGCTACGCACGGAGCCTGCAGAACTCGGCGGAGCGTTTTTCGCCTTTTCTCGAAGAGACAGCAGCCTCGCCTGCACTCGACCCGTGGAGTCGGTACCGCCGGCCTCTGAGTAGGCCTCGGCCGCTCCTTTGTAGCGATAGTAAATCGCCACGGGATCCCATCCCGGCATCTGCATCATGCAGCTTGCTATAATGCCAGCCCCAATCGCTTGCAAAACGTGGTCAGGGCCTTGCCCGTCTATGGATGGCTCGCTGCGTGGACGCAGGTGTAACCTCACAATGTCAGGCATTGTCTTCAACCCACACCAGTGGCACGACACTTGCCCCTGGGAAGGCCATCGCATCACTATCGCAGTGTATACAGTCAAGGCGGTGAGGACTCTTGATCCCACTGACATCGCCACTCTGAGTCGACTCCAATTCGCACTACCAACATGAAGACGATAGCATCCACACAGTGTGCCGTCCTCGGCCACTTAGTGTGCCCGCTCGGGCCACTTGTACATACAGCATTTTGTTTGTACAAACTTCAGTAGCTGACGCAAGCCATCACACTTGGCTGAAGACATGGTCGATAGCTGATGTACATTGTTTCTTCAGCTCGCATACGACGAGCCCCAATTTTGCACTCCAATGCTGAGTGATACCGTGCCCCGCTCACGATCTCTTGAATGCTGAGTAGGTCGCAAGTTTGCAGCTATTCGTAGCGGAACGTGCCCAAGTGGATACCTGACGCCAAGCTGAGCGACCGGCTGCGATTGGAATGAAAATAGTAGTAGTGGTGGTAGTGGTAGTAGTGGTAGTAGTAGTGGTAGTAGCAGTAGCAGTAGCAGTAGCAGTAGCAGTAGCAGTAGCAGTAGCAGTAGCAGTAGTAGTAGTAGTAGTAGTAGTAGTATTAGTAGTAGTATTTGCAGAAGTTTTTGCAGTAGCAGTAGCAGTAGCAGTAGCAGTAGCAGTAGCAGTAGCAGTAGTAGTAGTAGTCGTAGTGGTAGTGGTAGTGGTAGTGGTAGTGGTAGTGGTAGTAGTAGTAGTAGTAGTAGTAGTAGTAGGTAGGTGTAGGACTAGCAGGAACAGTAGTAGTGGTGGTAGCAATGTGGAAGTTGTGGTGGTAGTGGTGGTGGTGGTGGTGGAGGTGGTAGTGGTAGTGGTCGTGGTCGTGGCCGTGGTGGTGGTGGTGGTGGTATTGACTGGTAGTGGTAGTGGTAGTACACTAGGAGCAGCAGCAGCAGCTGCAGCAGCAGCAGCAGCAGTAGCAGTAGCAGTAGCAGTAGCAGTAGCAGTAGCAGTAGCAGTAGCAGTAGCAGTAGCAGTAGCAGTAGCNGAGCAGGAGCAGGAGCAGGAGCAGGAGCAGTAGCAGTAGCAGTAGCAGTAGCAGTAGCAGTAGCAGTAGCAGTAGCAGTAGCAGTAGTAGTTGTAGTAGTTGTAGTAGTTGTAGTAGTAGTAGTAGTAGTAGTATTGGTAGCAATAGTGGCGGGGGTAGTGGCAGTGGAAGTTGTGGTGGTAGTGGTGGTGGTGGTGGAGGTGGTAGTGGTAGTGGTCGTGGTCGTGGTCGTGGCCGTGGTGGTGGTGGTAGTGGTAGTGGTAGTACACTAGGAGCAGCAGCAGCAGCTGCAGCAGCAGCAGGAGCAGTAGCAGTAGCAGTAGCAGTAGCAGTAGCAGTAGCAGTAGCAGTAGCAGTCGCGGTCGCGGTCGCGGTCGCGGTCGCGGTCGCAGTCGCAGTCGCAGTCGCAGTCGCAGTTGCAGGAGCAGGAGCAGGAGCAGTAGCAGTAGCAGTAGCAGGTTGTGCCCGAAACCCTAGACCCGCGCGGAGACAGGGCCACTGCATTGAAAAAACGCTGAAACTTGTGGTGGTAGTGGTATGTAGTAGTGGGAATGGTATTGGATTTGGTCGTGGTAATGGTAGTAGGAGGAGGAACCGTAGCAATAGCAGTGGTAGCTTGAAGCCTCAGGTTGGACGACTACGAAGTTTTGACCGTCCTGGATCGCTGCAAGCTGCTGGATTCGCATCACGGCTTTAAAGGCAGCCGCACGCTCTGGCTAACGAGCGAAGCACTGAACTAGCCAACGTGTTGCTGCTGAGGAAGCTCACGGCCACGAAGATAAAGTCATTCTTCCGAACTTGGGCTGTAGGCCCGATGACGCGTCCTTGCGGAGCAGGGATTAGATAGCTTAGATTAAGTTGGTCAGCTTCACGCCGCAGGCTGCAACAAGATCATTGGTGAAAACCTCAGCGCAGAGGACATTGTCTCTCAGCTGGAGCTGTGAGATTTGCTGTGTTTGCGAACCTGAGAAAGATCGCCATAAAGATCGCCGGCTGCAATTTCCGAGGAAGACGGCATTGGATATGAAGAGCATCTTCGCTGCAATCTGGGTGTGGCAGCAGAAATTCCAGTGCACTCGATGGGAGCCTTCAGCTACGCTGTTTACGGGCTTTCTTCTGTTGTGGAGACCAGCTCATGCTGGTAGTTTGTTTCAGGGCATGGCTGCGCAGCGAACACGCGGAACACAATCCGGCCTGAGGGGCCCTATTCATTACAAGGACTGCGCTTCGTGCGCAGAGAGTTCGCACCAACCAATTCCTCCAGCCAGAATGCAATCGCTGCAGGTGTTGAAGGCAAGGCACGAGGATGACGGACTAAACACTGTCTGCTGAGGTTCACGTCGTTGCTACATTGGATCGCAGACATGAAGGCCCGGTTGATCTTACTGGGTGCTTTTGCAAACGGCAGCCTATGGGTCGTGTTCGAGAGCCGATGCTCAAGTGACTCTGGTTTGCAAGGGCATTCCTTTGGCACGCTGTCGAGCACGAGTAATCCGCCTGTCGCACAAGACCCTTGGCTGATTCGGACACACATGCTGAGTTCCGTTGCCTTCGTAGACAACTTTATTTGACGCTGCCTGTGAGCGATCTTCTGCATCACGATCGGCAGCATTCGTGCATTGCGGAGGATGGTGGTGGACTCAAGGAGTTCGGTGAAGCGCAGGACAGTTTTCGGAAAGAACTTGCCACCACAACTCTGCACAGTGTCAGTTTTCTATGATGAGTTCGTCGCAAGCTGATTGACGACGGCGTCCATGCTGCTGATCTGTCATCCGATTGTGAACTAGACTTAGTCATACTTAGTCGTCCATCACGCCATGGTGCAGCACAGATCCGCACGACTGAGAATGGAATGACATCAGAGTGCACTCCATCGCAACAACGCGGGACACCCCTGTCCCTGTCCTGCACGACAACCTGGGATTTCCTATCGTTTAGGCTGTGCTGTTCCTTGCCTTCTTCGTGCACTCTCTTGCTGCGCATGCTGCAGCCTCGTTCGCCGAGAATCCAGGGCCTGCCAGCGCGGCCTTGGAAGCGTCCGACTCCTCTAGGATCCTGTGCTTCAGCAGGGTGGGCCGGGTTGTCCGACTGGAGAGTCCCCCCCCCTGGTTGTGGTGTTTCCAGCTTTCGCAACGTGATGTCTGCCTTGATGTACTGGTAGCATGTTCATCATGAGCCACAAAGACACGAGCTTCAAGAAGTCCGACTCTGCCATGAGTGCGTCAAGACCTTCTGGAAGTGATGTATTGCTGTGCAGCATGTTGCAGGCTTGCTCTACTGTTCGATGGGTTCTTGGCAAGCACATAGCACAGGAGTTGTGCGACATTGATGCTTTTTCAACGTTCGGGTGCGTCTTATGAGGTTCTGCAAAAGAGAAGCGGAATGGATGAGCCCGCAGCTCTTCTGGAACTTCAGTTCGGGTTTACCCCTTTGGCAGCGCAGAGGCTTGGTAGTGCGCGCAGGAACAAGCCGTACGCGAGTGGGCGATCGCCCTGCATTCTCGTGCATCCTTTCTAATGTCGCCCTCGTGCCGACGGAGCTTTTGCCGCGCAGCGGGCACAGGCGGCTTCTCCGCCTTCTTCGAACACGCTCCCTGTTGGCCCCGACTGGTCGCCTACCTCACCAATATGCTTTCGGCTTGGTCTTGCTATTGAAGCGGTTGAGCTGTGCCGTCGCCGAGCCCCGCGTGTCGTTCGGCACGCTTTCGCTCGAGGAACCAGTATGATATTGGCGGGTCTGGGACGGCCACCCCGCACCCTCGACCTCTCCCGAGCTAGCCGTAATGGAGAAGGTGACCGCAGCACGGCTCCCGTCGAAGTGGAGGCCGTTGATGTGTCGTCGACATCAACTTCACTTACGCAGTGGAAGAAGGGTCACCCGAATGTAGCACCGATTTTCTAAACTGCTACTCTCGGCCACCCGCGTGCGCTACGGCCCTTCGTGCGTGTTTAACACGTCGTTAGCGAATCGCTTGTTTGGTAGTCCATGCGTGTAAGGGTGATATGGGTGACGTATGAGCCCCATTTCACGACCAGAAAGACTTGTTCTGGCTAACAGTTTAATTAGTGCAGAGTTTGTCGTGTCTCTTTGTCCCGAGGCACGAGTTCACCAACTTATGCCATGCATCTTGGATGTACTGAGACCCACCCTTAATTGTAGATTCGACTATGGCAGTTGGAAAGATGGGTGTAGCCGAAGTTGTTTGCAAAAGCATGAGCATGGCAGGCTTGGATGTCGGGACTGACATGTGGCCTTGTGTTGCTGGTTTGCTGAGACCACGAATCTCTACAAGCAGGGTGTGTTCTCAGCAGGGGACGCATTCAAGGCCTGGCTTCTCCTGGGACGGGAGGGTCGGGTGATGCTTCGGAGTTGCACTCAGCTCTGAGCTGTTCCCTGAGATCTTCTACCAGACGCCCGGGCTCGAGAATCAGCGCATGGCAGCTCGGCGAAGTTCTGTGAGTCGGCGCTCTTCAGGGTCGTGCCGAGTCTTCTTGGCCACTCGTCACCTTTGAGTGCTTGGAGGATTTCGCCGGGTTCATGCATGCGATCCAGCAGGTCGGTGAGATGTGGCTTGGCTTTCGCTAGCCCTTCAAACCTACAAGCGTCATAGAGAGTCCTGAGGTTTGGCAAAAGTGAAGCCCAATCTGCGGAGATGTTTGCAGCTGCAGTCGGACTCTGGGCTGCAGAAGTGGTTTGTTGAATTGGAGCACAGATGACTCTGCAATCTTCGGACTCAGACTTGTCAATGCTTCGGGTTGTTCTCGAGCTGAAGGGCAAGCACAAACTGACGTCCTGCGCGGTCGCATGGGCGTAGTTTGCCTGGGTGTTTCCCTGGCTTCGTCGTTTTGAGCCGGGGCCGGCGTGCTGCATTTTACAAGGGATTCTGCTTTCGCGAATCTCTGAAAGTGCAAAGAAGAGTGTGTTTGGAGCCATCAGAGCAAGGAAACACGGCCTGCCGTAGTTTTAGTCACTTCGTTCTCAAAAGTTGTCTGGAGCTCGAAAGTAATTTATAGACATCCTGCGCTCTTGATCTTTTTCCCCCAGTGCCATCATTATGTTCACATCCCCCGGCAGGTTAACCCGTCAGAGAGTGGCGCGAACGCACATTAGCAAGGTTTGCGAAACTCTGAGGCCCAGACCTGCCTTAGTTATCCTGTCTCAGCCTCAGAAGTTAAAGGCTTTAGGACCCGTGACTGAAACCCCCCGAACCTCCGCCTCAGCGAGATGGGAGTCCAAGGACATTTTGTGCCAGCAGGACGACGTCACGGTTCGGGCATGGATGCTCTGCAACAACCCCGTCAGTAGCCCCCCCACCCACCACCCCCAAAACCCCTACAGAACAGAAGCGAAAAGTACAGGCCCGGCCAATCGAACACGCGAAGGATCTGGGCTCCTAGCTCCCTCCCGAATCACGACATCCGATGCTCCCCGACCTGCCACGGCGGAAAGTGCACGGCGTCCAATTGCGCAACTGCCAAGAACAAGTTTGACAAACTCAACAAAAGCACCAGGCCAACTACACCTCATCCTGCGTGCCTGTATACGTGGCGCGATCTCTCGATATCGCTAGAAGCCAAATACAACCAAGGTCGCATGGATACTGATGAGGCGCACGTGGGATGACTTGTAACTTGTATCGGAAGCTTCAGGCGGAAGCGTCGGCCCTAGAACTCTTTGACATTTTGGCACCCGCAGAACTTCAGAAGTGTGAGTGTACGGCAGTTGGAAACTTGCACATATCTCTGTCAATCACAACTTATCGACAATTAATGCCTTCAGGCCTTCAGTGTGCTGTGAGCTTTCGCAAGCCTCACAGGAGACTGTCCGGCGAATCAAGCTTCGCATCAAGCACGCAGCATCCATTCATGGTGAGAATGGCAGCTTGCCCAGCTCGACTCTGCCAGACTTGCCGGTGCACAGAGACCGATGTAGCTGCAGACCTTGCCGCTTGTTGGAAGAGGGCCCTGCAACCCGAAATTCATGGTCCAGCCAAGGTTGGCGTGAGTTCTTCCACGAGTGCGACCAGGCAGTGTGGCCGCCCGCTAGTTAAGTTGATGAAGTGCAGCATGGTGCACCCATTGGCAGGATCAATCGGGCTACATGGATATTGATGAGCACCCTGCTGCAATCCATACGGGCAGGTTGCATGGGGGTCTTCTCTGTCCATCTAGTTCTTCTGGCTAAAGAAGCCAGAGCAACAAACTCAAAGAAGCCCGAATACCCGGGTGCGGGACGCAAGGCCATGCAACAGGGACCATGCAACATGCCTGCAGCAACCAAACATGGCCATGGTGCGTGTATACGATTTCATCGTCATCTTCGTCGAAGGATCCTGAGTCAGCCATCCGAGGGAAGCTGCATCACATCCGGGAGGCATCGACTACTGAACCTCATGAAGCAAAGAGAGACGCAGTGAGAGCAGGCATGAGCACAGGCCTCACCTCGGGCGCTCGCTCTCCCTGTCTACGATGCGCCCTTTACTCTCTGCGCTCCCATAATATGTTTGCGCCTGAGCTTCAGACCACGTCAGCACATCGCAGCGACCTCTATCGTCCTAAATACTCGAGGGGACGATTAAGTGCCCGGGAATGTATTGCTTAAATGTTTGTAAGTTTGTCCTGCTGGCAAGACGAAGCATTACGTAACACCTCGACATACCTGCTCCTTCGAGAGAATTCTCATTCCTCCGTTTCCTTCCGAACCCGTCCTGGTGCAAATGTAATTTAAAGCTTGGCTTTAATCGATTCACAGTGCGATTTCTACATCTGAGGTTCCTTGACATGTGCCGCCACAAGCTTCACCTCGACGAGCCTTCGAGTTATAAGCCGGTCCACTGCATCTCCCGTCTGCATTGTCACCATGCAGAGGCATTTCCCACTTGTCTTAGGACCGAAAAAGCCATCTGCAGCTTCTCTTCGAGCGGTTGGACGAGGAAACACATCTCTCGTGTTTCTTACATGCTACTGAGTAAGGGCTCCTTTTGTTTTCCAGGCTTCTCCTTGCTTCGAGGTTCGCGCTCATGGCTTGCCCTTTGCCTTTGGGGTTTTCAGCTCCTCATTTTGGGAAGGAGGCCTTGGCCCTGACAACTCGCTACGTTCCTCGCCTCAGATCTTTCCGTCTCTTACCTGGCATGTGTTTTGATCTTGATACTAGCGATTGCCTCTGCTCTGTTTCAGGGCCGAGTATGTTCATTTGAGACCGGTGATGTGTGATAAGCATGCATGCTCGGTCGGAGAAAGGCATCAACAAACCGGTAGTAAGGATTCGTGCTGAAGGTGTCCGCTGGCGCGACCACCCAAGCAGTCGCGATTTACCGCATACAACACCCCTGCTGTCGTCGGAGTCCTTGAATCTTGAAGCACACATAGTTGGACGAACAAGCAAGGCCCCTGTTTCTGGACCACATGAATTGCCCACTGTCGGGGTACCGTAGCTGACAGGCAGCATTGCTTCGAGGGGTTTCATGGTTTCTTTGGCATGTGATCACATTTTCCATCCATTTTTGGAGGGCGGAGCCGCTAGCCCCAAAATGGAACAGCGTTTTCCGTGCGAAAGCCGCCAAGTCCTCGTGCCAGGATGACTCAGGAGAGCTCTCTATCGACGAGATGATCGCGTTCATGGAGCGGTAGCAGCCGTTATCGATATGCTTTAGAAAGCAGCATGTTATGGAAACTGCACCTAGTCATGTACAGTAGGCGTGATTGACAATCCCGAAGGGAGGTCAAATTTCAGCGCAACAAAGTTGTGAAGCTCGAGGCCTGACAAAACAGGCCATGACGTGTCAAACACGTTCCTCAAGAGGCGAATCATAACTCCACACCAAGCCGCTGACATATTGGAGATTCACAGAAGCCTATCATCGATGGAACGACCTAATTTACATAATGATAAAGAATCGTCTGTGCAGGGTACAGGTGCTCGTGTTACTCTACTTCAGCTGGCTTTTCTTTGGACGTAGAACTGTGTCGAATTGAAGATGAGCTCTTGAGACACGAATGCCACTCAAACCCCTGACCCGTCGGACTTCATTCGAGGAATCGAGAAAGCGAAGACATGTGCCCATCTTCTGTCGCACAAAGCTTGCAGTTGCAAGTGACGCTGCATCGCAAAAATCGGGTGAGCTTGGATGTTACAGGTGGTCGCGAAGACAGCATGTATGGCTCTGTGCACAGCGGTTAATTTGGAATCTTTCGACCTTGAGGTGGAGAATGGCACGAGCTCCAGCTCCAGGGTGGCTCAGGCATCGCTCAGGCACTTAGTTCCATTGGGTCTTTCGGTTTCTTTCAGTGCAGCAGTGCAGGTGCTGGAGAGGGCCACCGGCCTTCAGGGAAGCCACCTTTCAGGCCGAGCCCTTCGTCCCAGAACGCAGCGGCGGATCGGCGGATCCTGTCCAGGTCTGGAGTCTCTGAAAGTCATCATTCTGGCTGCTGCTTCAGAGGGCACGGACACAGCTAACTCCTCGCAGTCGCGACTCGCGGTCCGGATTGTTTCAGCCCTTTTCGGTCCTCTCCAAGGTCAGTGCGCTCAGAAGGGAGCTGCGACCTCGGCTTTGCCCGTGCACCCACAGTCGTGACCAACGAGGTCGTGAAAGATGTCTCGAACAGCTTTCGTTTCTTCTTGAGCCTATCTGTGTGGAAAGGTTAGTTTCTTCATTGCACGCTTTTTGTCGACTTCTCGCTTCGTCTCGTCTTCTGAGACCGAGGCTTGGCGTGAACCTTGCCGCAGGAACAGCGTCAGAGTAGCACCGTCACCGCTCAGACTCTTCATGCTAATCAGTTACGGCTGCATCTATTCTGTCATATATGCCATTTCTCAGATCAAAAAGTATCAAAAAGTCTCATGGTCGCACCTGTCGCAGGAGAGGTGTTGCAGTGCGACACGCTGGAGGATTTGGAGGCTTTGGTCGAGGTCCGACGGAACTGCCTTCCTGTGCTCTGCGACTGTACGAGGTTTCTTTAGATTGTGTTTCGCAGTAAGACGGTCAGACAGATGGCTGACTTCGCTGCAGGCATCTGATTCAAGGTGTCGGCCCAAGCTACCGAAAATCGGAATGCCAGGCAACCCTTGAATCCTCGCCCCGTCCCAAAAAGGATGCGAAATTTTGCAGTCGGTCTGATGCCGGCTCGCTCGCAGGACCATCTCGTGTGTTAATGGCCTACGGATGTCTGCTAGGCTGCTAGGGCCTAGGGCCTTGGGCTAATTAATAGCGCCGAAAGTTGTTGGCAGTTTCTGTCCCGATCCTGCGGATCGACATCCCCATCCTGGTGCCGAGGTCTGACGCACATCATGAGTCTGGTGCAGGTGGGACGGCTATCTCACCAGGGGCGCAGCCCGTCAGAGATATGATATGCGAAGTTGCAACTCCGACAGGTTCCTACCCAATCTATGCCATTCCTCGTTTCTGGAAGGCATTCATCTGCTCGCGCATGTGTGTGTATATATGTTATATATATATGTTTATATATATGTATGTGCGTGTGTGTGTGTGCGTGTACACCTCTGATAGCAAAGAGTTTCGGATTGTCAAGTAGTGCAGGGGGCATGGCGGTCACATCCTAGCCATGCCAACGAAGCTATGGATGTTGACTGGATGGGTTCACAGACGTGTNAGATTGGCATGGGCGAGTGTGATTCGCAGCTTGCAATCTCTAGATCCGAATGCGTGCATTCTTGTAAATCACAGCTAACTACTCTGCAGAGAGAGTGTCCAAGTGTGTATCCGACCGGCATTCTGTCAAAGGGCCGGGC
Organism: Symbiodinium sp. clade A Y106; assembly: GCA_003297005.1. Classification (NCBI taxonomy): domain Eukaryota; class Dinophyceae; order Suessiales; family Symbiodiniaceae; genus Symbiodinium; species Symbiodinium sp. clade A. The sequence goes on from BGNK01004069.1 coordinate 54,852, forward strand.
GTAGCCGCTTGAATGTTTGTGATAACGTTCAGATCCAGACTGGAATGTCCCGAATCGCTTCCAGTCCTGATCGATTCCTGACAACCTTGATTGTCCACCCTTGATTGCTTCATGAATGCATCTTGAATACTTCTTGATTGCATCTTGATGGCATCCTGAATGCTTGCTCCGTTTGAACGCGAATGCTCCAGCATTGATCGATTCGCTTTCACCTTCGAGACAACTGTTGGACGTTCCGGAAATCTTTCACAGTTTTCCAACCTGATGTCTTGGACACAGGAAGAATGGGATGCATGGAAGCAAGGCACCTGGGGGCAACAAACTGCCGCCCGCCAAAAGATTTCGGAAGTCCACACGGACCATCCGACAAGCACGATACCAATCTCCCCAAAACCTTTGGGATGCGCATCAAAAAAAACTTTTTCAATCAAAAAAGACTTTTTCCAATCAAAAAAAACTTTTTTCCAATCAAAAAAAAACTTTCCCTTTGTCACACAAGAAAAGAAGGGAGTATGGACGAAAGGACGGCAGGAAGGAAGGAAGGCAGGGAGGAAGGAAGGAAGGAAGGAAAGAAGGAAGGCGAGAAGAGAGAGGGAGGAAGGAAGGAGGGAAGGAAGGCGAGGAGAGGGGGAAGGAAGGAAGGAAGGAAGGAAGGAAAAAGGAAGAAAGGAAGGAAGGAAGGAAAGAAGGAAGGACGGAAGGCAGCAAGGAAAGGAAGGAAGGCCACCACCACCACCACCACCAGCACCGCGACTATTACTACTACCACTACTACTACTACTACTACTACTACTACCACTACTACTACTACAAGGAAGGAAAAAAGGAAGGAAGGAAGGAAAGAAGGAAGGACGGATGGCAGGAAGGAAAGGAAGGAAAGGAAGGAAAGGAAGGAAAGGAAGGAAAGGAAGGAAGGNACTACTACTACAAGGAAGGAAAAAAGGAAGGAAGGAAGGAAAGAAGGAAGGACGGATGGCAGGAAGGAAAGGAAGGAAAGGAAGGAAAGGAAGGAAAGGAAGGAAAGGAAGGAAGGCCATCGACTACTACTACTACTACTACCACTACCACTACCACTACCACTACTACTACTACTACCACCACCACCACTACTACGACTACTACTACTACTACTACTACTAGTACTACTACTAGTGTTGATGATATAAATCCTGCATTAACTTAAGAACCCTAAATTATGGGAATTATGGTATATTCCTTATTATGGGTAATGCAGGATTTACATTATCAACCGTACTGCTACCAGTACCACTACCACTACGACTACTACTACTACTGCTACTGCTACTACTACTACTACTAGCATAGACAACTACTACTACGACGACGACTACTACAACAACAACAACAACTACTACTACTATTACTGCTGCCATGACTAAAGCTGTACTTCTTGGTCCGTTGCTGCGTCTTCGCAGATGGGCACGCTTCTCTCTCTCTCTCTCTCCTCTCTGAGGATGCACCCATGGNACTACTGCTACTACTACTACAGCTAGTGCTAGTGCTACTAGTACTACTACTACTACTACTACCTCCGACAACGACGACGACTACTACCACTGTTACTACTACTTTGACTAATTCTACTTGTATCACTATTAGCACAAATAGTACTACTACCTCTACTACCTCTACTACTACTACTACAACTAGTACTAGTACTACGACTACTACTACGACTACTACGACTACTACTACCACCACTACTATTATTATTATTTCTACTACTACTACTACTACTACTATTACTACTATTACTACTACTACTAGTAGTACTACGACGACGCCTACTACTACTACTACGACTACGACTAGTACTCAAAGTTTTTTTTTGATGGGGACGAAATCTCCAGATTCTCCTAGGCTTGCCTGTAAACTGGTAGAGAAAGTTTTTTTTGATCGGGAAAAAGTTTTTTTGATTGGCTAAAAAGTTTTTTTTGATTTTTGAGGAAAGTTTTTTTTGATTCAAAAAAGTTTTGTTTTGATGGGTTTCCCCACTTTCACAGTGATCGTAATTTTTACGACACAAATGAGGTATACGGATTGCAGTTTCCTCGCCAAGTACAGGCGTCAAGCTGGGCTCAAAAGCACCAATTGGCGGGGCGAGACATCACCTNGGATTGCAGTTTCCTCGCCAAGTACAGGCGTCAAGCTGGGCTCAAAAGCACCAATTGGCGGGGCGAGACATCACCTCTTTAAAGCTTCATGAGCTCTGTTGGCAAGGTTGGAACAACTTTGCTCTCCGTTCACTCGCTCAAGGTAGATATGCCAGCATACTTTTTGCTCGCTCCATCAAAGAAGCCACCTTTATGCCACATAATTTATGTCGTTTCTCATGCAGAAGTTCCGGGAAAGCAAAGCTGACCTGGATCAATTCGCTCAAGTGTACTGTGACCAACAAGGCCTCACAGTGGATTCATCATTAAGTGAGTCGGCACAGAAAAGTGCCAAGATGAAGCACTTTTGTGAATCCATTTACAATCACTGTAAGCAGTACCAGCAACAGGAGTTATGCGACGCGCAGGAGCGCATCAAAGAACTCGAGNGATGAAGCACTTTTGTGAATCCATTTACAATCACTGTAAGCAGTACCAGCAACAGGAGTTATGCGACGCGCAGGAGCGCATCAAAGAACTCGAGCAGCAACTGGTTCAAGCACAAAAAAATGCCCCGACCAGCTCTTCTGTCAAGACGCCGTCAAAGCGGCCCTCGGCGGAGGACCCGACGTCCGATAACAAAAAACGGCGACTGCCGATTGCTTCTTCTCCCGCGTCACAGAAGCCGGTGAGACGCTCCTTGAAAAAGCTTTTGATCCGAATTTTGAAGCCAGCAAAGTCCTTGTACAGAACTTAAATTTGGACCCCAAGCTTAAGGAAGAGCTCGTGCAAAGCTGCAAATCAGCTTCTGCTACAGTCAAGTCTTTGTCCGAAGAAGAACTAGCCACGCTGCCGCAACGTGCAGCTGATTTTGGTTTCCCGGTGCGCCTTCTGACGACGTCCAAAGAACCCGATCTTCTCAAAATCGTCTTGGCAGCTTGCGCCTTGGCGTCTTGACTCGAAGATCATGGCACGAATCTACCTTTGAACAATCAATGCCGTGAGGCGTTGCAATCCATTTTGACGGTGTCGAAGACCTGTCTGCAAGCTGCGATTACGGAGCCAGGATTCATGCCATGGCGCTGTGGTTTTCGGGTTTTGTGTGCGTTTTCGGTGTTGGTTCTCCTGCTTCGCCAAACCGGCAATGGAAAACTAGCTCGATGGCGCCAAAGACTTCAATCGGTTGAAGAATATCGAGGTCAGAACTTTATTTCAGCAAAACATCTGACCAATCCTTTTAACAAGCCTTTTGCTGCATATCTTGTCACATCGGCTCAAATCGAGCCCCTGTTTCGGATTGGACCGGACTTTTATGTCGGATCCACAACAGTTTCTGTACAAAAGAGACAGGATTCTCGACNAGCCTTTTGCTGCATATCTTGTCACATCGGCTCAAATCGAGCCCCTGTTTCGGATTGGACCGGACTTTTATGTCGGATCCACAACAGTTTCTGTACAAAAGAGACAGGATTCTCGACTTGGCAAGCTTCGGCAACTGTTGGATTTTAAACCAGTCCATGCGAGCTTATGCTCCATTGGCAAGTGTCCCATCATTGTCTAGGATCACTGATAGCCATACCGTTGGCTACCATGAACACATCTAGACAAATTCGAACTCTGGAATCCACTCTGATCCAGAAGTGGAATCCAACTTTGAACTATCCGTAAAAACGGATCACCAAGTTGGGACCGGACTACTCTCGGTCTGTTCGACAAATTGCCTCGTCCGACAGTGCACCAGGCAATAGACTTCACCGAAAGCTCCGTGCAAGATTGCACAAGATGGGAGCCTTGTCCCACATGTCGTGCCTTTTTGTTCTTCACGTAAGTAGGACCTACTAAAATACAGTACTTGCAGAGAAGTCCCTTGCTTCTTTTAATTTGCAACGGAGACTTCGATCAAGCTCGTACTCGGTACCTCATATTTATGCACTTATCCGGCTGTCAAACAACCTGGAAGAGCCTCCCAAGAGCTTGGTGCAAAGCATCTTGTCTCGAATCCTTACTTTCAAAGGAGGTCTCACCCCACCAAGAGCGAGACCCATCAAGATACCTCTTTTGTCTCACGACGATTTCCGGAACGCCGCCAAGAGATTTGCTTATTCCGTTTCACCTCCCTCCTCGCCATGTCGTATCAGCTGCTCACTCTTCGATGGGCACCTTCCTGACGAACCATCGCAAGATGATGGCTGAATTTTCATGGGACACACCACCTCCTTGCAGCTGCTCTTCTTTTCGAGAGAAGCACCCCAACATTGGAGGTGTTAATCATCCTGAAGATGGTCGGTGGCATGTGGCCTCGCCACTCGATGCCTTGCACGTTTCGAAAAGACNCCCCAACATTGGAGGTGTTAATCATCCTGAAGATGGTCGGTGGCATGTGGCCTCGCCACTCGATGCCTTGCACGTTTCGAAAAGACTTCGTTTTCTCCTGGGAACCAGTGCCAAGACACTGGTTTACCCTGCTTTGTCCTCATATATCGAGGAAACATGGGCTGAAGTTCAACATTGGGCCCAACGCCATTCTGTCCCGAATGTGAACTACGAAGATTGGAGGAACTTCGTTCGCGACCAATGGTCACAACATGTTGTCTCCAGTCGAACGCCTCTTTCATTCGACGACATCAAGTACATCAAATCTGTTTTAACCGGATTTGTTGTGCAAGGTCGAGACCATGCTCCGAACCACCTGCACATATTCTGTCCCCTGCTCTATTGGAGGAT
>BGNK01004070.1:2154-33128 GCA_003297005.1 Symbiodinium sp. clade A Y106
CTTCCTTTCGTGCTTGCTTGCTTGCTTGCTTGCTTGCTCGCTTGCTCGCCTGCTTGCTTCCTTCCTTCCTTGCGTTCTTTGTTTCTTGCTTGCTTGCTTGCTTGCTTCCTTCCTTCCTTTCTTACTTCCTTTCATGCTTGCTTACTTCTTTGCTTGCTTGCTCGCTTGCTTGCTTCCTTCCTTCCTTGCTTCCTTTCTTGCTTGCTTACTTCTTTGCTTGCTTGCTTGCTTGCTTGCCTGCTTGCTTGGGACCGACGCGGCCCGAAAAAAAATAAGAAAAAAAACGGAAAAAAAAATAAGCAAAAAATACCGCCACCCCATCAGGTACCTCTCTGTCATCTGCGATGTTGGCGGCGTTACTACGTACCAAGCATGCAAGTGTGCATAGCACTGTTCGAGCTTGCCTGATTTTGAGTCCTGTTCCTCTTATTCCGTGGCAGGCCGGGCAACATCATGATGGCTTCCTGACGGTATCCTGCTGGTGACAAACCATTCAACTGGTGCCCTAAAATATCCAAGCTTGCCACGTCGCCGTGGTGTTACTTGTCTTGTGTTCGCCAGTCCTATCCAGCGGAAATCACGGTGCTGCAGCGACAGAGAGGACATACAGTCTCACACGGCACTGCCGCTGTGTATGAAGATTTCCACATACGAGACTGGACGAGTAGTTCAACTGCCCAACGCGAAGCAGCACAAGCCTGTGCTTCTCACTTACATTCGACGAAGTGCTAGCTTCCACAATCGCGAGACGGCGATGCGCCGAGTGAGGCAGAGCCAACGAACAAAAGCAAAGTCTTCACGGTGTCAGCTTTCACCACTGCTCGTCACAAGCTCTCATAACTCATAAAGATTCACTGCAAAGCCGCAAGAACAGCGAAAGCCAATCAAATCCACTGATGAACCCTGGGCCAAGACAAAAGGGGCCTTAGTAAGCCTTAGTAATTTGAAAAGGGTTTGACTTTTGTGGTACATTCTGGAATACATTTACCGGGACTGACGGAGGACTTGTTCCTAAATCATCCGACCTCTGTGTTAGTAGTGCTGGCATCCCTCTCGCACGATGGGGTACAATTATAACTACTATTACTACCATTCTTCCATTCCCGGGCCTAAACCCTAAACCCTAAACCCTATTCCCTACTAACCAAAGGTAGGGTGATGCTGAAGAGCAGCTGAGCGCAGCCCGAAGGAACGACGCAGAGGGAGCCCGGTGGCCCGGCGCCTCGTGCGGAAAGTGTCGATCTCTATGGGAGTTTCCGAAAAAGGGGGGACCCTAACTAAGGTACCCTAAATAGTAGTATCCTTATTATAAGCACCCCCAAAATAAGGTACCCTAATTTTCAGAAACTCCCGTATAGTTTAGGGCTTATGGTTTAGGGGGTCATGCAGAAAGGCCAAGCTCAGGCGACACTTCTCGGGCGAGGGACTTGTCGCTTCCACCGCAAGGCCCACTAGCAAAGCTGGCACATAGCGGCGCAGCGGCTGCGAGAAGAACTCCACCTGCAGGGTCGGGGTTTTATCAACAGGACGACAGCGTATCTCACCGGGCGCTTCACGGCCTTTGACTTGGTGGCTCTTACATCATCTCTTGCTGAACATGGTCGAGTAAGGAACCTAATGCTCCGCCTTTAAAACTTTCATTGCCTCATGAGATCTCGAGTATTTCACAAGCTAGACCCGGCGCCTGGCCCTCCACCGGGATGAATCCGCGTGGCACGATACCTCGGCAAGCTGTCATTCTTGGCATGCACGAACATACCTACCAAGTTGGAATTCAGGATTGGCAACGCAAGAGCGGCCTGTCAGCAATGCTGGCGGATTTGGACTGCAAATCACCATCGGAACATGCTTGGGCACGCGTTGTCATGCATTGCCCATAGTAACTATGCCATACAGTAGTATTCCAGACTGTCATGCTGCACCGTACCTTAGCCCATGCAGACCGGCATGGATTTGTATTTCCGGCATGCCTGCCTCCTGGCATGGCATCTGTAGTGGGGGCTGCCGGTCTGAGCAGAGTTGGGGCGGATCAGACTTTAGGGGAACTCTCAGGCAGACCAATCGGTCTTCGGCATTCTTGCAAGCAGACTGGACAGCATGCACGAGGGCAAGGAAAGATTTCTGGAAGTCAAGATCCTACCTTAAACTACCCCAATATGCAATTTACAGGGACCCTAACAAGAAGTAGGTTTTGGTAAGTTTGGTAGTTCAAGGCAGGGCTCGGGTTGAAGATTCACCTGCGGTTTAAGGTGCAAGTTGCAAGTATCTGGCTGGGAGCCATGGCGTTTTGGGAGCCAGCCTTGGGTTTCGGGTCTTTGGTTAAGCTATGGGAGTCTCGTGGTCTCTAGGGTTTAGGGCTTTTGGGTTTAGGGTTTAGGGTTTAGGGTCTCTACTCTTCGGCATGACCTTGGGCTTCAGGTTTCGGGTTTCCGGCTGTTCCCGGCCTCGTCATGCCCGCTGCGTGATCCTGCCAAGCAACTTTCGAGTGCCGGGATGACCTAATCCCCAGCCTACACACCTAGAAGCTCCTTGCTGCTCGGCCTTAATAATCTAGTAATATTAATATGAATATAACAACAATAACAGTATTATTAATAGTAATAACAATAATAGTAACTTGTTGAGCACTCTGCACTCCCTGGGCCTGCCACATGGAGCTGCCCGGCCAGCCCTCCGTCTCCTCGCATGGCTTCGTCCCACAGGGCCAGGTACCTGTAGGAGGGGCTTGGGCTGCGGCTGCCTGCGGAGGCGCGCGCGACGGAGGAGGCAGCGGAGGAGGCTCCGAGGGAAAGGAGTGACTTGGCCAGGGAGACTCCTTGGAGCCAGCTGGGCGTGTGGGAAGCGAACGTGGCTGCCTTGGGTCTGCCGGATGACTCGCATGGCCATGGCTTGGATGGCCCTGGGCTGCATAGGTGCCGGCTTGCCTTGCCTGGGTCTCAGCCATGTTGACACCGTGCTGCCACGGTGGCGGCTGTCTTGCAAAGGATGTGTGTGCCGAGCGTGGCCGCGGCGGCTGCGATGGGGTCGAGGTTCCAGAGCCAAGTGCAGCACAGGGTGCGTGCATAACCTGCGGTGGCTCCGCCTCTGGCATTCTGGATGATCGTTGTTTCTGCAGCTCCTCGGCTGCTTCGAGCGGTCACGACAGGATCAAAGCCAAATGAGCACACTACATGCAGTGTAGGGACTTGCTGGAGGAAGGCATCCCACTCGTTCTGCCCAGTCTGGCATGGCGCCTGTGAAAGCATGTCAGAGGAGCTTGCACAGATGTGTAAGACACCGACAGAACCAATAACAGGCCTGGCATGGCGCTTGCCATTCCATTTCTGCAACAGTCGGTGTGTGCGCTGGCCGAGAAGACTTCGCCTACGGTCGGCGAAACTGCGGGCTGCTCACGGCAAAAGCGAATGAGTACGCACTCGAGTCACTCGATCACAACAAAGGAAGACACGCCTCTTGCAGCATTGCTTCCCACTCTTGATCGGCAGAGCTGGACGCCCTACCCGAATTCCATGCTGGTCCGCGAGCTGGCCGGTGGGACCCCTGTGTGGAACAAGCAATGCCCGACTGTCCCAACACAGCTGCAACAACAACAACAGCTTCAGGTGAGCCAATGGGCCAGGACACCTGCTGCATCAACGCTTCCCATTCCTGGTCCGCTGCACTGGGGTCCCGATCCACACCCATTCCAGGCTTCGGAGGCAGTCGCTGCGGCTGTGCCTGCAGGGAGCAGTGCCATGCAAGGGCTGCTATGAGGGCAATTGACACACTTGCTTATGGCAGCCGTGTGCGACTGCACAATTCCTGCAAGATGACTATTCCCATTGCAACGTGCTTCCCGTAGTGGCAGCATTTGAACAGTCTGTCTTCAATTTTTTAAAACGAGTCACCGTGTGTCCAAAACCAGATAATGGCTTTGAAGAAGTGTCACTCGTCGAGAACGTGGTTGAAAGCATGCATGGATGTGTGGCACTCGCATAGTTTCATGAGCCCATGAGCCACCTGCTGCATCAACGCTTCCCATTCCTGGTCCGCTGCACTGGGAACCCGATCCGCACCCATTCCAGGCTTCGGAGGCAGTCGCTGCGGCTGCACCTGCGTTCATCACCAATTAAAGCGCAGGAGCCGCAAGACTGCTGCACGAGCATGTGGTCGCCCCATTTGTTAATTGGCTTTCGCCCATTCCTCCCATAGCTCGCTGCTTTTGCATTGTGGTCTGCTAAGGATGGTCCATGTCGCAGGTGGCACATGAAAGAATGACGGTGTTTCAGCTCTCTTCTAAAGTTTGAAAGGTCAACCGATTGCCCACCTCTGGCACAGATGGTCGGGGGGTTGCCCCACCCCGCGGGGTGGCGCCAGGCGTCCGACCAAGTGCACCAGATTCTTCGCTGCGCCTCAACTCCGCCGAGGATCGGACACAGCAAAAATGAAATTGTAATGGTGCGGTAGTGCTGCTACAAATGCTCCAAAGTGTGCTGAGCCCAGGACGCGACGTCCTCCAGAAGCGCTTCGCGCCTGTGCTTGCAAGGAGAGTCCCCAAGAAGAGTTCTTGCAAAGCCCCGGGGGATAACATCCAGTTGCACATCTAGCACCCCAGAGGCGGGCTCTTTGGCGATAAGCAGCTAAGCAGAAGCCAGGGTGCAGAAAACCAACTGGCAGACCAAAGGAGAGAACCGCCTCCTCCAGGCTATCCTGCCGAGGTCTGCTAGCCGGGAGCGACTTCCAAGGCGGATCGTGCAGACAGGTCACCGCACGGACTTTCTTCGCTGCAGGTGCGCGGAGGTAGCCTGCAAAAGCTAGAGCATCCAAACAGCCGAAAGCTGCCCTTCGACGTCAGGCAGCCTGCATTGATGGTGAAGGCCAACTCCGACGGTGTCAGCTTCTGCTTTACCTTGGCATACAAGGTTACAGCCGCAGGATACAGGTCCCACACATGCATGCGTGCATGCATCCGTCATCCATCCATCCATCCATCCATGCATCCATCCGTCCGTCCGTCCGTCCGTCCGTCCGTGCGTCCGTCCGTCCATCCATCCATGCATCCATCCATCCGTCCGTCCGTCCGTCCGTGCGTCCGTCCGTCCATCCATCCTTGCATCCATCCATCCATCCATCCCTCCCTCCCTCCCTCCCTCCGTCCGTCCATCCATCCATCCATCCACCCAGCCATCCATCCATCCATCCATCCCACTTGCCAACTATGCGGCACCTCAAATATGTATGCGCTGCTGCTTACAGAAGCACACCGCATGTGCTTACAAAAGTTCTGTACATGTTCAAGCTCATGCCGGCACATGCGAACAATACGTGTGTAGACATGAGCACATGTTCAACCGTTGGACAGTGCATGCATACCCCGTGCAGGCACGAGCGTACACAAGGCACATGTGCACGGACACATGCATACCAAGCATATCTACACATGCACTTAACAAGACGATTTGCATAATTACGCAAAGATACAAAGGGTCCAGAGATGCCAATGCCGGTACAGGTGGCACATATTCACAAAGAACTAGAACACAAAGGACCAGCGCTACTCTGATTTGTCGTCTGCTTTCGCTTTACGTACGCAGCAACATATGCAAGCTACGAGTACATCGATAGAGAAACACCCACACCCACACCCACACACACACACACGCACACACACAACTTGGTCTCGAGAAATTGGCGCCAAGCTGGTGATTTACTCTCGGGACCTGTCTAAGTGCACATGTAAGATAACAACCAAAAGATCGCAGGCTCAAGTCTTGGTGTGTGGAAATATCGGGATACCGCTGCGAACTGCGAACGACTCCTCGATTTTGGTGTATGGGCCAAAGTAAGAAGCATGACTCTGTCCCATTTCCAAGGCCTCTAAGTCCATGAAGCCTGCTACCTTGCAGGAAAGCGACCATGACAATGCTCAGCACGCCATCGGGCAAACAGATCCCTACCTGAATCACGAAGTCGCGTGCAAGGGCAACAGACGTCACATCAAATCCGGCACCAAGCAATCTACCCAAAACAAGGGCTGCGACAGTGAGGAGGACCATAGGAGATCGCATGTTGACCTCAGTCTGACGAAATCGAATCACGACAATCGAGCCAAAGTCCCTTGCGAATGTCTCCACCGAAAGCAATACGATGCGAGTACTTGTGGGACTTTCAGCCCGCTAACCTGCGAATTTCTCTCCGAAGATACCTTGTGGCCTTGAACTGCGGCCAAGAAGCAGTTCTGAACTGCTCAGGCAGCACTGTAAACTCCTCAAAGCACAGCGACGGAAGAATCTTGGAAGATGTGTTGCGAGGTCTTGGCAACTCATCCCCAACGTGCACAGGTTTGGGATCCGGACTCATCCACCCTGTAACAAGGGCATGTGGGCATGCTCAAAACCCAGCAGAAGATTCCACAGCGATCCGCGAGCTTACTTTTCGAAGCACCAGACGATCCCCCAAGACCCATCTTCAGACAAGATTCCGTGAAAGGTCGAGTAGTATCCTCGGAAGTGGCCATGTGCAGACACTGCACTCACAAAGGAATGAGATTCACGTAAGACTTATCCAACATCAAGGCGTCGGTTGGGCCGCGGGCTTGCTAATCACAGCAAGAAAATTGGCATGTTTCACGATATCACAATGTTTTGGCGACCTTCGACAGAAGCAGTATCTTGGAAGAGGAACCCATTTCAAGCCGAACGGGGCAAATCGAAAAAATTGATGCTTAATCCCTCCTCTCTGCTTGAGTTCGCCAGAAAATCTCCTCTTGTCCTTGTCTCAACATTGCCTCGACTCACTTTACTAGCGTGACGGGCACATCTCTTCGCCCATGCACTCCGAGTTCCCGCAACCCTAGCCTCAGGAGCAGCGGGTTTGCGTTGAAAAATTAACTCTACCAGCTCTTCGACAGCTTTTCCGGGTGGCCTTGGAACGAACACCTATTGCGCACATTCTGCCTCGCACTTTCTCATTCCGTCTGCAGGCTTTGCTGGAGGAACCCAACGAGATGTTGGTTGCGACTCTACTAAAGTCTGACTCTTCCCCAAAAAGCAACGGAGAGACCAACTCCACTTTCATTAGCTAGCGACGGGGCTGCAATCCCAGGAAAAGCGGTCGAAACAACAAGAAGAACGTTGGTATTGTGTACAAGTTGCCGGCCTGCAGGCTTGCTTTCTCTGTCTCTTGCACTCTCTCACCTTCAACAACTCAAGCCGAGACGGCAAACACGTGGTCGCTGCCTCTTGACCTTCGCAAACAGGCTCATGCTGCCTCTAGCTTCGGGCTGGGGCAGTGCCCTGCTAAGTTCAAAGTTCCAACTCAGCCACGCGTCGACGATCAGCTTGTACTGTTCCCGGATCCTCTTTGCATGCTCTTCCCTGCGCTTCCTTGGATCATGCTGACAGAAGGCACAGTCCTGTTCGGTGCTACACTTGAGCGTCAAGTGACTTTTGCATTGAACTGTTTGAGTGCTGCAAGGTGAGGGGCTTCCTGTTTGGTGCTGAGTCAGCACTTGATGTTGCATACTTGTATGCCCTACCAGCAGCAGCCATCTTGCCGTGTGAAGCAGAAGCATCAGCTCTACCACTTCTAGTGTAACCAGCTTCGCATCCACTGCTGAATAGTCCCAATTTCTCCAAGCCGACAGTAAAAATTCAAGATCCGCCAAGCGCAAACGCTGCAATCAAGTCACCCTACCACCGGGATGCCAGTGTCGAGGTCCTGCTTTGCAGCCTCTCGCGACTTGGCATTTTTGTCGGCATCGCCGTATTAAAGCCGCTGCCGGATAGCTCGGCACATTTGCCTAATTTGACCCTGCCTGTAGCATGCCTTCTGCATCCTCTTCCAGCAGTACTCGAACCTGCGGGCACAGGGTCCGAAAGGGATCATGCCGGCTGGAATAATGACACATAACAGGAAGGGACAGTATGGAGGGGCAGGGAGTGCCGATAAGACCCCTCTACTTTTCTCAGCTAGGTGATGATCTCATTTCTTCACCTGCCATTGCGTGCTGCGTCGGCAGCCTGCATCTCGAGCATGTTCTGGAAGGTGTACTTCTGGCTTTTGAAGGTCTTGGCACAGGTAGCAGAGGCAGCCAGTTCTAAGTCTTTGGAGACGCACCAGCATCAGCAAAGGCAACTCACCAGCTGCCCAAGCCCAAAGATACCACTGGCAGCAGGTGGCCATCGAGAAGCTAAGATCCGAGGCAAATTTCCTTGGGACCGGACTGCCGTCTTGGCCATCTTCTCCGCCCCAGTTGTCACCCTTAGACAGTATTTGATGAAGTTGAGAGTTAGGTAGGGAAGCGGTGAGCCAAACTGTTTTCCTGCAGCCCCTTTGCCGCTCATTCAGCAATTCAGCATGCATCTCCCATGCGTAGCAGCCATTCCGAATGCGGGCATGTGGCTTTCGGAGAAGATGCATCGCGGCTCCTGCGATGGCATTGTTTATGCTGAGTGCCAAGATGTAGCACAGCCAACATGTGCTGGGTTTTCTCTGCGTCTTCGGATCGGGGACAACATGAGAGCCATAACGCCTTGTTTTCTCCAACCCCACAGCACGCCTCAAATATGACAAGTTGGTTTGATATCCAACTGCTGGAAGTAGCTGAAAGCTCCTAAACCAGGCTAAACCAGGAGGAGACTGTGGTTGGGAGTAGCACTTTAGCGTGGGGTCTGAGCCCTGAAACGGGAAACCACCAACTTGCGCTTCACCTCCGAAAAGCTGGACTTGAAGATCAGAAGCCCTCCAGTAGCCTTTCAGATAACTCTGACACTCCAGTACAGTATGCATTGAGACAAACCGTCCTGGTGGTGGCTTCTGGGCCCGAGGACCGTACACAGAAGGCGAATTACAACGAATCTCGTTTTTCGGAACTAGTGGCCAACCCGTACGAAGGGGATAAGACGAGCTGAGGGCTGCTCGGTGACTGAGGGCTGCTGGAAGTGATGCCAGATGATTTGTAGCATTCTTGCCATGCATACTAACTTGTACGGGCACAACCTTCCGTGCTGCTTGTCCAAACGCTGGGTTCAGCGGATGCCCGAAACAAAAACACAGCTAGTAACTACATGCAGTCTCCAAGCTCCTGCCGATTTTGTGCTGGAGCCTGAGCCACTCGGCAGCAAACGCGACTGATGTCACATCACAACCCCCTCTGTCCATACAATATCCTGGCAGCGCACGTCACATGTCGGGGTTGGTGCTGGGACTTCGGACTTTGGGGTCCGACTGCACATACCCCGAGCAACTTCCTTCAGCCCTGAAGATGACAACGCAGAGACGAGGAAAAGCTCAACCCCGATAAGAGAGATGATACCCGAAAGGCGTACATCTCATCATTGTCGTCTCGGATCTTGTTATGCCATTTAGCAGAATCAAGCTTGCGAACCTGTTCTGTCAAACCGAATCTTCAACCCGAATCCACTACCCACAACTCAAACAAGCTCGGAGAACGTACCACCCTCATAAGCACTCTCAACTCTCTACGACCTGCGGAGTCTGATGCCTGTAAGGGTCGCAAATACGAATATCATGCTGACCTGCGTTCTAGCCAAGCTCAGAGCTTGGGTAGAATCTGTAGAATGCAGTGGATATGGCTCACAAAAGTCCGAAGTTTCATTTCGCCACCGCTCGCAAGCGACATCTCGTCTTTGGGCGTCTTTGGGTTCGACTTGGTGTGTCAGAACCAGTGTACACGAGCTTCCGAGATTCCGAGGTTGTGCCGCTTCTGGGCGCGGAGCTTGCTGCGAACCGGCCCAAGTGCGCTCTGAGACTCCTGAAACCCTCAAACAAGGAACTTCGTGCGCTGCAAGCATCCGGATTCCGAGACGTGGATGAGATGGATTCTTGGCAGTAAGTAGCTGCAGCCTGGCGCAGTTTTGTAGTTGTGCCGGAACAGTAGCTTGGGAAATGGAAAAATGCTGCCGAATTCGGTGGTCTAAAGCACGTACAGTCAATACATGCGCCAGACGATTTTGGGGAGTCCATCATCCGTACTGTCAACTCGCAATCGGCTCAGCATACTCAGCACATCTCCTCCGCCTCGTGGAAACGAGGTCGTTCTGACGACTGACAGTCCGGGGGGGTAGGCTTCAGGGTCTGGTTTTGTTGCCAGAGATCTTGTTGTTATTGCAGGGCTTCTGGTTCGTTCACTGCTGCTTAGCATTTTTTGCGCAGACAACAAAAGGGTCTGGAATTAGTTTGGGAATTTCATATTTTTTATTTTGGAAATTTGTTTTGGCTTGGGCGGGTTTGCTAGAGTGCTATTTCCCCTAGGTCCTAGGTTTTCGTTAGGAAAACGTACATGTCCATGTCCTCGGTTTTTCCTAGGGAAAACTTTATTTTCTTTACATCTTGGACGGAGTTCGTGCCATTTCCCTTAGGTTTTCGTTAGGAAAACGCACGTTACCTTGGGTTTTGTTGAGAAAAACCTGCTTTCCTTACATTTTGGACGGATTTCCTGCCATTTCGCTACGTTTTCGTGAGGAAAACCTACGTTATCTTGGTTGGTGTTGCTGTTGTTGTTGTTGTTGTTGCTGCTGTTGTTGTTGCCGTTGGTGCTGTTGTTGTTCTTGTTAATGTTATTGTTCTTGTTAATGCTATTATTATTGTTGTTCTTGTTGTTGCTGTTGTTGTCACCATTGTTATTATCATTTTTATTGTTGTTGTGGTTGCTGTGGCTGTTGTGGTTGTTGTTGTTACTATTATTATCATCGTTGTCGTGCTGGCTGTTTTATTGTTATTGATACTGTCCTTGTTACTGTTGTTGCTTTCCTATACTTCAATATGATTCGTTATAATTTAAAACAACATAATATAGCATAAGACAACATGAAATAACATATTCTAAAATGAAACAATGACGTAGCCCCCCTTTGCAAACAGAATGCCTTCATAATGAGTTTTGAAAGGCTCTGAAACAGCTTTGTGCTTGATGCAAGTGTTGTTCGTGGTGCGATGTTCTTGACAACAGGCCTGCACGGCTTAAAACGAAAGGGGGCGCAACCCCCGCCCATTTGCAAACACAACGTCTTTATGACGGGTTCTGAGAGGGTCCATATGGGTTCTGTCTTTGCCGGCAAGATGATACCTGAAGCGATATTGCAAAGCTTGAAAAAAACGGGGATGCACCCCAATTAGAAACAGACTGCCTCTATGATGAGCTTTGAGAAGCTCGAAAACAATTTTGTGTTTGGTGCAAGTCTTGTTCATGGTGTGATGTTCTTGAAAGCAAGCCTGCACGGCCTAAAAAGAAAGAGGGGGGGCCCCCATTTGCAAGCACAACGTCTTTATGACAGGTTCTGAGAGGCTCCATATGGGTTCTGTTTGCTGGCAGGATGATGCTCGAAGCGACCTTGCTCAGCCTAAAACATGTGAATATAGTATATTATGATATAATAAAATGTAATTTAACATGACATAACATAAGAAAGTATAACATAGTAAAAATATCATTAAACTTATAATATAACATAAGATAATATAACATGACGAAATATTCTATAATATACAACAATTTCATATAATATAATGTAACATAGCATGATGTGGTATGATATGATATACTCTGATACATTATCATATACTATAGTATAATACAATTCAATACAGCGCAACGTTCTAGTCGCGCCCATTTGGCTTGCATGCTGCTTTCCGCAACTAACGCCGCCCGCCCACGACCCCGTAAAGTCGTGCCCAAAACTTTCCCCCAAGTAAACGCCGCGNCGCGAAACTTCATGTGTGTAATGCGCCAGGATCTAGTAGAAAGCTTTTCCCCAAGTAAACGCAAGTCGCGCCCATAATGTCGATATGCAAACCAAACATATCAAACACCAACTAAACGCCCTGAAATGCTGCATCTATCAATTCTTACAACAAAGTCACCAAACATGCACCACAAACTCGTCAAACACCAACTAAACGCCTTGAAATGCTGCATCTATCACATCTTACAACAAAGTCACCAAACATGCACCCCAAACTCGTCAAACACCAACTAAACGCCCTGAAATGCTGCATCTATCACAACTTACAACAAAGTCACCAAACATGCACCACACACTCGTCAAACACCAACTAAACGCCCTGAAATGCTGCATCTATCACATCTTACAACAAAGTCACCAAACATGCACCACAAACTCGTCAAACACCAACATTTGCGGGACTTTACGACGTACTATCACATCTTACAACAAAGTCACCAAACATGCACCACAAACTCGTCAAACACCAACTAAACGCCCTGAAATGCTGCATCTATCACATCTTACAACGAAGTCACCAAACATGCACCAGAAACTCGTCAAACACCAACTTACGCCGTGAAATGCTGCATCTATCACATCTTACAACAAAGTCATCAAACATGAACCACAACCTTGAACTGCAAACCACATACGACAACAATTTCCACCCAAACCCGCTAACCCTTCATCTCTATTACGTCTAACCTAAACTTCGGAAACTGCACCTGCGCGAGCTCGGCTTTGAAGCTCGAAGCAGCTACGANACCACATACGACAACAATTTCCACCCAAACCCGCTAACCCTTCATCTCTATTACGTCTAACCTAAACTTCGGAAACTGCACCTGCGCGAGCTCGGCTTTGAAGCTCGAAGCAGCTACGAGCATGTACTCACATGACACGAAACTATACAGGACAACTGCTTACAATCGCTGCGGACGGCTCTCCCCTGCTCGGCTTCCCGAACGACTGTGGAAGGAGTAGCAGCAGTAGTTGTAGCAGTAGTAGTAGCAGCAGCAGCAACAGCGGAAGAAGAAAAGGAAACGGTAGCAAAAGTAGTGGCAGTGACAATCGCAGTAGCAGTAGCAGTAGCAGTAGCAGTAGCAGTAGCAGCGGCAGCGGCAGGAGGAGAAACAGCACAAGAAGAAGCAACTGAGGTGCTCTGACAACGGGTGGGTTTTGGGAAGGCGTGTTTATAGGGTTTAGGGCTTCGGGATATGAATAATCTGCAATCTCCGCTGTGCACGCTGTTTGTTGCGAGTTCCTGTTTCGCCCTCCCCCATGCTCTGCAAGGGTTTCAACAAGACTGTTATACGTCTTCAGNAGGGCTTCGGGATATGAATAATCTGCAATCTCCGCTGTGCACGCTGTTTGTTGCGAGTTCCTGTTTCGCCCTCCCCCATGCTCTGCAAGGGTTTCAACAAGACTGTTATACGTCTTCAGATTTGACTGTGTTCCCCATGTAGACGCCCGAACTGTACTACTAGTACTACTAGTACTACTAGTACTACTAGTTCTACTAGTACCGCTACTGCTACTGCTGCTACCCCGACTCCATTTCGCAAGATGGCATCACAACTCGTGAAAACCAGCCATTCCCCATGTAGATGCTCGAATTCGTTTCGCAAGCATCCGCNTACTAGTACCGCTACTGCTACTGCTGCTACCCCGACTCCATTTCGCAAGATGGCATCACAACTCGTGAAAACCAGCCATTCCCCATGTAGATGCTCGAATTCGTTTCGCAAGCATCCGCTCAGGACACGCATTGGCAACACAGGGACAGCACGTCGCAGCCAGCGATTCCCCATGCAAACGCTCGCTTTACTCCCGCTTGGGCAAGCACCCCCTCATCCGCAGAACAGTGACAGCACATCACAGTCAGCCATTCCCCATGTAGACGCTCGAACAGCCAGGCATCCAGTGTTACGAATCCACACCTATTCCGCAACTAGACGCCTCGATTTCAATTGCGACGACAAGACCCGATACATATGAAGATACTGTATATTCACCGAGGTGACGCCACTGCGGGACGTCTTTCGCATACCCGGGACGACTTAGGGCNTTCTGGCCGATAAGCTGCTTCCCTGCTGCTATTTCCGACACAAATCAAGAATCCACCCCTGCATACATGACCATGCTTACATCCAACATCGTTTCCCGCAACTAAACGCTTGTGGGCACGACTTCTCTGGAATCGTTCCCCCATCTACTACAAGGATCCGAACAAAGCGGGCACGACTGCAACATACGGGAGTATATTATGGTATAATATAATATAACAACATATGATACAATATATTAAAGTATCACATAGTTTCATATCATATTATATAAAATAATATGATATAATATAATTAAATATCATATCATAAAACATCATATATTGAACTGTAATACAATATGATACAACTTCATATGATATAACGTAGTATGGTAGAATTAAATACAATATACTCAAAGATAATACAACAATATATATATATGTGTGT
The DNA here is from genome assembly GCA_003297005.1 of Symbiodinium sp. clade A Y106. Classification (NCBI taxonomy): domain Eukaryota; class Dinophyceae; order Suessiales; family Symbiodiniaceae; genus Symbiodinium; species Symbiodinium sp. clade A. The sequence continues at coordinate 16,376 of BGNK01004070.1, forward strand.
GTGTATGAATATAGTTTAATACAACATAGTATAATATAATACACGAAGCATAAAGAAGTCGAGAGGCCAACAAGTCGAGAGGCCGAAAAGCCAAGAAGCCAAGGAAACCAAGAAGCCAACAAGCCGTACAAGACAAGACAGCTATAAGAAGCCCAGAAACCGAAAACCAAGAAGCCAAGGAAACCAAGAAGCCAAAACCTGGCCGAAAAGCCAAGGAACCGAGCGCCGAGAGACCGCGCCACGCACCCAGAACAAAATAAAAAAAAATAAAAAAAAAACATCCAAAATAAATACGCCTCCACAACAAAACAGGTTTGCGCTGATCATAACCGTCGCTGACCTTTCTGGCATCATGCGCTGACCCATCCACAGCATCAGAAGCCGGTAGGCGAGGGGAGCGTAGAGCTAGATGCCCCCAGCGGCATCATCCTAGCCTGGGCGGTTCTTGACCTTGAGGAACCCTGAAGCTTCGCCAACAAGCCCTGCGGCTTCAAAGCTCTCAACCTGAACTTGCCATGGTCAGCACTTCAAGCGGTGCAAGGAACAACTGAATGCTGGCATCGATTGCAGTTCCACCCAAGTTCTACTTCCAGGTTGTTGGAAAACGGCTGCAACCTGTGAAAGTGCACAGCCCTGCCCAGAGTCTGGGTGCGGAGCTGAAACTCCAGCATGATTTCCTGACATGAGGCGCAAGGAAGGGAAGCACGTTGCTATGCCTAGAAGGCCAACGAATGCTGAGGCCCCATGATGCCAATGCAAAAACCTGCCGTGAGAACAGACTCGGTCTTCAGCAGCTGCTTCATCACATCCACTTCGCCTGGGGCTGACTTCAGCGTTGCTGTTCATGCAAACTAGCTTACCAGGGCGAGAACTCCGAAGGAGCTGCACGGGCTTAGAGTCACACTTCGCTGGTTTCTCTTTAGCGTGCATATGGAGTCCTGCTACTCGTGGTTGTCTGGTTGTGGCGGGACAGGTCACTCAAGCACTATCCGATCTCGATCAAGGCATTCGAGGTGCTGTGTCGCCACCCGGCCGTGCATGAATGAGTAAACGCAACAACCGAGGACCATCACAGAGAACTGGAGATCGAACTGCATGCACGCAGAGATCCCGGCGCTCACCGTTGACCGAGCAGATCTGGTCCTCCTTCACCACCTCCAACAAACCCAGCTTATCAAACTCGGGCGTTCTTTGTAGTGAGATTCTCTCCACAACCTTGGAAACCCGGTCCCTCTCTCTTGCCCATGCCTGCGGCAAGCAGTGCCAATGCGTTAGATTCCCCACCCTGCTGTCTCAGAAATATTCAGAATCTCTGCACGTCTAACAGCAAGCTGCAGTTATGAAGAAGGAGGAAATGATCCCTAGCCTGCAATCCCATCACATATGCACTGCAATGCTGGGTTTTCGCGATCGGTAGCTCGAACAGCCAGAAACTCATCGTGGAACGATGCGCCCTCCATGTGTCCATAGAAGCATGAGGATGTCGACCATCTCATGCAACCTAGAGCCCTAGTGACCTGGTGGTGACGACTGTTCCAGTTGCGACCTGTGTGCCTAAGAGTGCAGTTGTCACCACCTGACACACAAAGTGCTCGTAGCAGTCTCCTTGTAGCTTGGAGTATGTGTGAATCGAGAGCCCTCTTCATCGGTCGGGAGGACACTGCCAGCAAACCACTCTGCAAACAAGATTTTCGAGGCACAAAGGCTTCAGAAGTTGGATCTCTCGTTCGCAGACTTCTGAAGCCGGAAGTACCACTTCGCGAAAACATTACCAGGGCCACGAAGTCAAGATCTCACTGAAGACCCGTTTCGGGCATATCGCCTCGAACCTCTGTACACGTCCTAGCCTTGTCTGGTGATGTGCATTGCTCTCGTGGCCCGACACGATCTGCAGAGCAGATCGCAGCTGCTAGGAACGAAGGAGCTGTCCAAGGGATCACAACGAACTATTACTGGGACGATCTATGAGGCATGGGAGAGATCTGCAAGGCTTGATCCTGACGCGTTGGCTGGGCTACAACTCCTTCGGACCACTCATTCAAAAAAAGATTTGCACCACGCGGGGCGAAGGTGATCAATGAAGGCCTGGCGAGGCCCGTGGAACTCGCTGCGGTCGTGGACTCTGTAAGCACGGACGGATCCCTTTGCTGCTGAGAGGAATCTGTGCAGCAGAGTTGAATTCTCTCTTCCTTCTCCCTTCGTAGCAGCTAAGACACCTGAAGACCAGACGTACTGAATCACCTCCTGAGAAGTAAGAGCAAGAAGAACCTCTCTAAGGTCTGAAGGCCTGGACATGATGTGGAATGGAATAACTCGAGAGCCACCAAAACCGCCCACGAGCCTTCTCAGGCTTTCAGAGAAAAGCGTGTCTCGCCTTGCAGGATTACAACTATCAGGGAGATCCCTGCAAAGTCTTTCGACCAGGGGCCTCATTACAACCTGCAGGGCACTTCCGCTTCTACCTGCTTGGTATCCCGAGTCTACAGAGTCCGCTCGTCTCCTGCACAGCACATGGTCTAATCTCTCTTGCGCTTGCCAGGCACCCTTCTCGAAGAAGCCAACAATCTGGTTCGCCGCCGCTACGCCGGCATTGTCATTTGCCTTTCGCGCCGCAAGGCGTTCAACGCTAGGAGTAAAGCCCTGCAACCTGCCGCTTGACATCTCGCCCACCCACGCAGGTTCCAGTATACAGACATTTAACATGGTGATAGTGGTACCAGTATGTACCATGCACATCTGAGGCTTGCTCCTCGGCTGTCTGGGCACCCATCTTCTTCTTCGTGAAGATCAGCCTCTTGCCATACCTCAGGTCCAACACATCGGCGTTCAGGAAGATGTCGGAAGCTGGAACGACACAAGTCTTGCACACAACGAACGCCAACACTCTTGGCTCTAGTCAACTGTTACCAAGACATCCGAAAACAATCATCATCAATAGGACCATCACTTGCAGAAGCAGTATTTTCTTTTTCATCGTATTGCTACATTCTGGTCTCTTGTCATCGTGAATATTCAGAGTCAAACAAAGGGTAGTTGGTCTTAGCACAGCTAGTATGCAGATTCATATTACGACTTGCACTACATGTCATGTTCGTTATGCATGTCATCGTCAATATCACCATCTCCATTGGTTTCTTGATTCTCCTCCTACTGCCACAGCCCCACCTGACACCGCTGTTGCGACCCCTTAGCAGTAGTGGTGGTAGTCGTAGTGCTAGTACTGGTGGTAGTAGTAGTGGGAGTAGGAGTAGCAGAGCAGCAGTAGTACGACCACTGCTGCTGCTTCTACTACTAGTCCTACTACTACCACCACCAAACTACGACTACTACTACTACTGCTACTACTGCTACTACTACTACTACTACTAGTACTGCTACTGCTACTACTACTACTACCACCACCACTACTCCTGCTACTTCTACTGCTACTGCTACTGCTACTGCTACTGCTACTGCTCCTGCTGCTGCTGCTGCTGCTACTGCTATTGTGCACTGCCACTGCAACTGCCACTGCTACTGCCACAGCCACTGCTACTGCCAGCTGTTCCGGCTACACTGCTGCACCGGCTGTTCCGAATTGTCATACGCCTAGTTTATACACAAAAGCTTGTCATGATGCTTGTCGCCCACGGCGGCTTTGAAGGGCTCGATGTCCTCACGCTGATGGTTCGCGAGAGCCAAGCTAGCAAAGTCCAACTCGGACTCATTGTAAAAAACTATGGCTCATGAGAATAGAAGCGCCCACACTGACACTAGTAAGAAAAGCGACCGTAAGTCTGCCACTCAAAATGCAGCCAGAGACTCAGAGATTTCATCAGATTGCAAGCGGATCGACTATGGGCTGAGGCACCCAGGGTCTTCTTGCACCGGGCTTCGAGTCAGGGACAGTGGAGGCACCCGTCCCCTCCGTTCCTTCTTAACAGTTCTTGAGGAAGCCATGCTTACATGCCATCTACCGATAATTAATCCCAATCTATTGGCTCACCTATCTCTAACGTATGTATGTATGTATGTATGTATGTAACTAGCTAGGTATGTATGTACGTACGTATGTATGTATGTATATGTGTGCATGATTTCAACCGCGTGTACATATGTGGTGAAAGATAGATAGATAGACATATACACACACACATACATACATGCATGCATACATGCATGCATACATACATGCATGCATACATACATACATGCAAACAGTGGGTGTATGCAGCTTCATTCCTGCATGAAAAAATTGAAAAGGGTCCAAGAGTGCAAGGCATGCAAAGACGACGCGAGCTCCTTGGGTGCAACGTCGCAGAGGTAGCAGAAATCAGGTCGGGTTTTGAGAACCTGGCCGAATGCAAACACGTTACGCCCTGGATCAGGGAGTCTCTGTCTGGGCTTTGCAAAAAGCCCTAACCTCAAACAGCCCTAACGTTCCACAGGATCCATGCCCCTCGCACGTTCTCTCCACCAGACCCGACACAATCGCAAAGATCAAGGCAGAACAGCAGGGTAATTGGGGTAATGCATCTTGTGCAGCAGTCTGTGAGTTCTTATCCGCCTTGCCACAATTTTGACGCTCGGGCCTCGATCATGTCTGCTTCGTGCACCACCTGAAGACCACAAGTGGTATCTCTCGATGTTGGATACTATGCTGCTGGGTCCATGGCCAGCCTTACACCCATAAGCAGGCATCGGCCGGCAAGGTGATGTCAATCGCAATGATGTCGGTTTTTTCAAGATACCACCACTGTCGCAATGGATCTTTGAAACACCGTAGGTATCCCCAGACTACCACCCTACTGCTCGAGGCCTCCAGTCGTGCGGTGTTGATCAGTGTGCCGCCCTTGGGCATCTTTCCCAGCAGCTCCTGGACTGTTGGCTTATGGATTAAGGTTTTAGGGTTTGGGGTTCAATAAGAGGGGTGCCCCTCGCTCTCAGAGCTCACAGCTGTCACGCGTACTTGTGCCGAGATCGTCAAGCAACCGTGATGCGATATCGGAACAAAACTACCAACGAGGATTTTCATACAGGAGCCAAGGCCTCTGTTCGGGACTTTGGGCTTACTGGCACACTCCCGTCTCGTTCAATCCAAGAACATAAAATGGCCACACCATGCGGCAATCTCAGAAGGTTGGTGCAGATATACCTCGACATCACCGGTAAACTCGTTTTACAATCACTTCGAGACTTGCTTTTCCTTGCCGTCTGCCTATTCCTGCCACATGCACTGTGCACACACCGCCTGTTGCGTGTCCCTGGAGTCATATCGTTTATGAAAGCTTGTCGAACATAAATTTAAAGCAACAGCAAATGTGGGAAGGAAAGCCCAACACGGATCACCTCAAGCTGAAGTGCCTTGTTGATCGAGGCTTTCGTCTCGTCGGTGAGAGGCACGTGGAGAGAAACCTTGATACGGACACACTACGGCACTGAGGATGTCATCTGGAACATGTCGTTCCCGTTCCAAGACACTTCTTGGCCAGAATTCAACACTGACCCGGCACAGCAGCCCTTCTCGAGAAAAAGGCTCTCGAAGCTGTGGTTGCAAAGCTCCAAAAGGTCAAGTGGCATACTGGTGTTCGAAGAGGCCCGCGACAGTCGCAACGGGCTCAGCCCCCATCTCCTCTTCACGGTTAGGGTTCCGAGTCCCTAAAGCTTTGCTTCCCTTTTTTTGGGGGCAGTTCCTACGAAAGAAAGCGTGTCATGGTCACTCTTGGCATGAAAGCAACACAGACGCTGCAAGAAGAGGTCGCGAAGGAGCCTTGATTTTGTCGGCGGGGATGTAAGGATCGTAGGCAAAGCTCTTCATGCCAAAGCCTGGCCAGCCAAGTCGGCAAAGGCGAAGCACTCAAAGCACCGTCCATCCCATTTGTCAACTGGAAGCAGAATGCTTGCTAACTCACAAGCCCTTGCAAGGGAGACCTTGCGCCAGCTTGTGCACGGCACGAGCAACTGCTCCGAAGCCGTAGAAGGCGATCTCACGGTTCACCTCGACAACATCACTTCTTCGACTTCGCGCAGCACACTGCCACCCGAGACGCCTAGCGCCTCGAGGACATCATACCAACATTGAACCAGGTTGAGTATGATGGTGAATTCACGCCATCTTCTTCCTTGCCTCATGGCCATGGGGTCATGACAGATTTGATTTTGATATTTCTAGGCAAGTTTGCCTTGACGACTGATCCATTAATTGTCTTCAGTGTACTACTGGCGGTCGTCCTTGTGGTAGTACAGATCGTGCTGGTAGCAGTGAAAGCAATGGCAGCAACCGCAGTAAGTAGCAGCGAGTCGTGGCAGTAGCAGTAGCAGTAGCAACAGTAGTCGTCTTCGTCGTCGTAGTTGTGGAAGTAGTAGCCGTCGTCGTCGTCTTAGTGATTGTAGCAGAAGCAGCAGCAGAAGCAGCAGCAGAACTAGAAGTAGCAGTAGCAGCAGTAGCAGTAGCAGCAGCAGCAGCATTGGAAGTAGTAGGAGTAGGAATAGGAGTAGGAGAGTAGGAGAGTAGCAGTAGGAGGAGTAGGAGTAGGGTGTAGTAGTAGGTAGTAGTCGTAGTAGTCGTTGTAGTCGTAGTAGTCGTAGTAGTTGTAGTAGTAGTAGCAGTAGTAGTAGTAGTACTAGTAGTACTAGTAGTCGTAGTAGTAGTCGTAGTAGTAGTAGTAGTAGTAGTAGTAGTAGTAGTGGCAGTAGGAGCAGTAGCCGCCGCAGCAGTACTAGTAGTAGCAGTAGTAGCAGTAGTAGTAGTAGTAGTAGTCGCAGCAGTAGGTGTAGTAGCAGTAGCAGCAGCAGCAGCAGTAGTAGTAGCTGCATGAACAGTTGTTGTAGGAGCAGCCAATTTTTTGCAGGCCAAGAGCCAGCTCGAAACCGCTGGTGCCATCGAAGTTGTTGCGGGCACTAACGATCATCATGCCTCCGATGCAACCGAAACGTGGCTTCAGGGGTTTGGCAGTAGCAAAATTGCTGCCTCTTACTGCACAGATTCAGAGCGGTCGAGGCACCAAAGACGAGCTCCGCCACGGCATTGGCATTCTGACCGGGAGTGTTCATGGCCTCAGTGACTCAGCGGCCACGGAAGCAACTCAGTTTGTTGAAGGTAGGCTGTCTTCGTGGTTTCAAGGAGGCTGCAAGATGAAGGATGTAGCTCTCATAGCATCAGACCAACTCTGACATGCACGAGTCTCGAATCAGTTTGAGTGTGTCCGCTGCCAATGCCAGATGTCCATGTGCAGACGAGCAGAAACGATCACTTCGGAACTGCCGCATTTCCCTGCCCACGATGAATACGAGTTCAGTTAATGGCTGAATGTGTTTTAGGAAGGAGGTCTCTCTTGGTACAGTACGCAAAAACACTCAAAAGGGAAAGAGCCTGTACTCAACCTCTACACAAGGTGCTTCGCTCGAGAAGTTATTGGATGCTCTGACGACTGTACCCCATGTCGGAACGGACATTGGGGCAGCCGGCAGTGATCTCCTTGCCCTCACAGGCCTGGCAAAATGAGAACCGCACAAGAGCATGGGACCGCCAAGTGGGCGGGCTTCCAGCGTGCTCGGACTGAAACCCCCATGCCTTCAGATCGATGTTGTCGTATCCAGCGCCTGGAAAGTGCACGTGACACTTGTGGGTAAGCAAGTACAGTCGAAGACGCGTAGACGTAGCCTTCCAAAGCCTATTGAAAAGCGGGGATGACCTGCCTGCACGAACCACGATCTTCATCTTCGCAGCCTTGTCCAGCACTGCCTTCGCAAATGGTGCTAAGAATCGTTTCTCGACAGCCATGTGCACGCACAAAGCCTGATCCACAATATCGCTGCGGATGATCATGGCATCAGCATCGGTCACAGCTGCAAGAAGATCGTCCTAACATGGATTCTGGTGTGCGCAATGAGTGGCACGGCAGAGGCTTCCAACACCCTCAAAAAATGCCAAAAAATGAGACCAAATGAAGATCTGGACTCCCAGATGCCAAAGAGAAACAACCACACCTGAAAGCATGCGAAAAGTGTGGAGTATGCGATCATAACCTGGGTTGGTGGATTGACCCCTTGAAATATCGTCCAGGCAGCAGACCAGGCTGACACCCAGATTCCGCGATCAGAAACAATTCCTAGAATACTGTCCGAAAGTCTTTCTTTCTGCACATTCTCTAAATCACAACATTAGGCCTTTATTCTGCATTTGCAATCCGCCGATGCACATTCCAATAACATTTGCGTCGCAGATTTAACGCAAGCAAATAATGAAGAACCTGGGTTCTGCATGGATTCCCTAAGCCCTAAATTGGATGCCTCAATGATGTCCACTCGTTTCGTCACTGCGAGAGTCCTTGCTCTTGTAGTTTTCGAGCTTCTTCAGGGTGTAATTTGCAGCCTCTCAACTGCGGCTCAGCAAAAAGTCATCAAGTAGCAAAGCCACACGGCCTTGAGGACGTCTTCGATTTTGGTCACAGCAGCCGCCGCAAAAGCCTTCCAGATCAGCATGATCGTCCGGGCCTGACCCGAAAGCTCTGGCCTTCTCGGTGGCCAGCAGAACCGTCCTTGCCTTGCCTGCCTGGCAATGCATGGCCGAAGAAGATCCAAAGTATGGCAGACGGAGCACACAAGCTGCCGGTGCCTCTCCAGCCATGGTTGCGGGTGCTACAAGCCGGCGATGTCCCAAAGAACGCTTCTAAGCCAAAATCTCGGATGCATGCCGTCAGGCCTTGCGCAGAAGCCTCATCCTAGTCATCCAGCCGCTGTAATTACCTGGCTTCGCTTTGCCCTGCTCTTCTCCTCCTCCGACAACTACTACTGCTGCTACTCCTGCTCCGAAGGTCCTACTCCTGCTACTACTACTGCTGGTTTCCCGGGGCGTGTCTGGCGGGTCATCCCCCAAGGAATCAGAATAAGGACTAGACCACAGCACGTCTGGACAGGAAACTGCCTGCCGAAGGTAGGCGAGCGATGAACGAGCCTGTCGGAGCCTGCAGAGTTTCACAACATTCCCAAGAGCCAGATACATACGAGGTTTAGGGTTGTGGGTTTAGGGCTTTACATGGAACAAAACACGGTTTAGACACTAAACGGTGAAAAACCACAGAAGAGCGCGCAAGGCCTCACGAGGGCCACATTTCGGGGCCACTCCAACATAAATCTCGTAAGAAAACGGGTAGCATGCGACCACACAGAAGAGAGCGAGAGGCCGAATTATAATGCAGCAAACTACATTACATCACTTCACTGAGTACGTAAGAACCCCGTAGTGTTGCCACATGTTCACTACGTCCCTTGCAATGGCGGCAATGGACTTCAGAAAGGCCTTCCCCTCCTCTACAAGGAACCGGGACACTGAAGACCCGACCCGTCGGCCAATGCAGGGCCATACTCAGGCCACGACATCGACTCATTGTGTTGATCTACAAGGCCGCCCTTCCTCGGTGCAGCTCACAGAAAGTGCTTCCTCTGACAAAGCCTGAAGTGCGAACGGGTCTGCGTCGGGCGTGACCCGTCCAGGAGAACGTACTTTCGTGGCGAAGTCGCGGCGCAAGAGTGCCAGAGGATGGTCGGCTGGCAGGCTGCAGTCTTTACAGGTCTGTGCGCCAAGGAGAGTCGATTGCTCCCGAAAGCACCAACTGACGGGAACCAGTCTGACTGCACACCGGCAAGACTGCTCAGAGGTCTAACCTGCTCGGATGCATTGCTCTTCGGTACATCATTGCCAGCCGGTTCAAAAGTTCAAAGTTTAGATCGCTCGTGTCAGAGCTCCTACAGCGGAACCCAGGCAGGGCTTTGCCCTAGGATCACGTCGCTGAGCTGCCAGGCACTCGTGACAAGTGTGCCAAAACCGATTGTACGATTGTCGAAGCCTCATATGACGATAGACTATACAAGTCACGACTGCACTCTGCTCCTTGCTTGGACTCCTAATGCCCCGGAGCTCCCGACTCAATCAGGACGCAGCCCTCGTGCCAAGTGATGCCCAGATCCTCGCATCTGTCCTGGCAGCTGTTGGGTTTGCGACAGCTGCATAGTATGATATACTATACTATAGTATTAATTATAAAATCAACTGTGATATAGTGTTCTATAGCTTCATATAGTCAGGTATAATATACTGTACTATAAGACCACAAGCATGTAATACCGTAGTAGCCAGGCTTGGCGGCCGAAGCTTGCAGGTCCTTCAGCTCTTTCGCTTCGGCACCGGGCTGCACGAAGACGTTCTTCACCTTGAGGATGCTGGGTCGTCATCGGGCTTTCGAGGATGCCGGACCACCGTGCCGAATACAAACACAACAGACACACCCCGAGATGCAGCGTGATTGCTGCCATTTGCTGCCGGAGCTCCCCAAGTTTATGCATGTCGTCGATCACTGTGGCCTTGACCCCACGGACTCTCTTGCGCATTGAAGTCAACCAGCTAAGCTTCGTCCGAAGTCGTAACTGCAGCGAAGGGGCTCCAATCTTTGGGTTCGCACACCTCTGAACAGTTGCGAATCGACCATTGTTGACTGTTGCCTGGACCCTTGACCAAGCAATTGAGAAGAGATCTTCGCCTGGAGACATATATCAGGCTTACTGACAATTCAGCGACCAGGGCGCAGATTCACTGCATCCAGTGGCACCTTGACATCAGCCAAAGCCTTCCTGAGGAAGCAGAGGGGTGCTACTTCAAGCTTCTGCCCACCACGTCTGCCTGAAGGGTTCTGCCTAGTGGTGATCACAAATTCTTTCTGGGAAAACCAGGGTCCAGGTACAAGGTCCAAATAACCAGTCTGGAAAACTGTTGGACACAGATTTGCATTCGTGATACGCATGCATGCACTTGTTCAGCGAGGCTATATCTTGCTGCAACAGTCTGGAAGACGCTTTCGAAACTCTTGCACATGCAGAACACGTTGCTCAACCCATCTCAAACCAAACACCCCTTGCTTCGACGTTTCGCGAGTTTTAAAACAAGCAGTTCCAAAACTCAGTAGGCATATTTGTCTATCATACACTTGGTTGGGTCCGTGCGCAAAGCGCGGTACACGCTCGCACCTTGGTCGTGCAAGGCTTTCAAACATCTGTCAGTAAGTACAGTGTAGAAGCCAAGCTGAAAGGAATGATCCTCGACTAAAGCGCATTCTACCGCCTACATTGCTCGGAAGATCCACGGATGAGCACCCAGGGTGGGTCCTACTTCCACATTCTTTTTCGATCCCCGACCGAAACAAACCCCTCAAGCCTCCAACTAAACATGTACAGGCTCGGCAGGCCAGGCTCTGCACCACCCGAGGGATCAACGTGGCTGACATCTTTTCCCAGATCCTGCGCTGACTACCTACTGAGAGAAACTTCCAACAAGAAGCTGAGGCTTGTTTTCCCCATTACTTTTGGCCTGTGCAATGCTGCCACTACCTTTCATGTGTCTACTATTACTCCTAATCTTAGTGTTATTCATATTGTTCTTGTTCCTACCACGACTGCCATCACAATATCATTATGTCATGACGGTAATACAGTCACCAGCACTGTTCCTACAATGCTGGTGTCGCTACATTGTATGATTACGATAATGATTGAGATTGCCGCTGGCTCCTACTCCTACTGCTACTGCCACTGCCACTACCACTGCCACTGCCACGACTGCTACTGCTGCTTCTGCTGCTGCGGCTGATACTGCTACTGCTACTGCTGCTGCTTCAGTGTCAAGATTCATCATTACCATGGTCGAAAATTCCAGAAATAGAATGACAAAGGCCAAGACAGTACTAGCCACTGCAATAGCACAGCAGATCATAGTAAGAACCCGGTTTTAGTGGTTGCAACATCAAAGACCAGTAGAAACAAAAGCCAACAAAAAATGCCACAAACTTATATATCTGACAAAAACCTGTCCACCCAGGGTCTGATGAATAACTCCCACACCCCCGTTTCTTCAAGAGGTCGCTATTTCAATCGGTGCCATTCTCAGAACCAGAACCACTTTATTGAACACAAGATGTGTGTATTTCTCTAGGGTCCCTTCTGTCGATCTCAAATATGCTACGGCACCCTTATAAAACGGAACCTAAACAAACCCTAACTTAGAGAACTACCCCAAATGTTTACTCTTTCGAGCCTTCAACCGGGCCAAGAGCTGGACCACGAACTGCAGGGAGAAACGGGTCGCTCGGGCTTTGGGTTTAGGGTTTTTCGGGTTTAGGGTTCAGGGTGCAATGGCCCTTTTAGGGAATTAGGGTTTTGGGAGGCTTCGGGGCTTGTTGGTTTAGGGGTGTAGGGGTTTAGGGGAGGCATGATACTGTCATGATAGGGATACTGCGAGAATAAATGGAATCAGAACAGACAGAATGACAGTAGCAACATTGGCAACATAAATAAGGGTGATAGGAATGAAAAAATAGAGTATAACAGTGGCAATGGGCACTCATAGTATCAGGAATCCATCGCAACGATGATTGCGAAAGTCATAACGGTCATAATGAGCATAAGAAGAAGAGTTAGAACAAGTGTAGTGATAGTAAGAAGAAGAAGAAAAATAATAGTGAGACAAGTGATAGAAACAATATAACTAGAAGGCGAGCACAATTGTAGCAACAACTAGAACAGTAAGAGCAATTTTTGTCCAGAGAGCCCGGGAGGAAGTGTGGACCACGGCATTAGCATCAATACTGCTCTTAGGCTTTTGATACTACTGTTTCCTGGTGTGTCCTCTTTTATCTTTATTTCCCGTGGCTTTTGGCTTTCGAGCACTTGGCCCAGTACGTCTTGAGGATTAAGATTCAAGGTTTGGGTTCTGGGTGCGACAAGGGCTGCTGACACACAACTGCGAGCATACAACGCCCAGAAGTCACACGACGCAACAACCCTCAGCAGACTCGCCGGAAACCCGACACATGGCGAAATCCAACTTCGAATGAAGCCGTGCATGTGAGGAGCTGGGTTGCTGCCACGACCGACTACAGCCCAGCGGGGAAGCCTCGGATCCAAGCCAAGTTTCAGAAGCCCTGGTTGGAACACTCGGGCCACTGTAGGCAAGAGGCCTTTGGACTGAATCCCTGCTGCCTACAGCCAAAAGAGCTCCCTACGGAATATAGTACCCTAAATATTAAATAGTAGGATCCTAAGTATGAGGACCCCAAAATCAGGTACCCCTAATTTTCGGAAACTCCCTACAGCCAAAAGAGAAGAAAAGAGCATGGTTTAACGGGCCGCTCAAGCATCTTCTTCCCGCTTGCGCAGGCGGCCGCAGGAGCCGCCATGGTGCTGCGGGCAATGCTCGGCTGCCAGAAGGGAACAGAAGATCAGGGCATAATCATTAGCATAGGCTTAGGGTTTTGGGGCCCATTATACTATATTTATATGTTTTATCATAATCTTGTGGAGAATGTGGACTTTTGATGGCTTTCAGGGTGTGACTAGTCTGGGACTTGGGACGAACTGCGCTTGCTTAATCCAGAAAGGCTAAGCCGGCCTTTAGCTGTGCACCGGTGCACTTGCTACGATTATTCTGGGAGCTGCTCTCCGTCGGAAATTTGCTGTCGGCGGAGAAGATGAGTCCCAAGCACGATATCGTGAACTAGGAGCTGGCCGCCCTTCACCACCTCGGCATTCGTCTCACTGTGAAGCTTGCACCAGCGTCCAGACAGGTGCACAGCTTCGAAGACAGGCACATCGCAAGACGTATGAAATTGATGGTGCTGGGTGCTGGACATGTTTCAGGCCAATCTTGGTGTCGGGGCCGTTTCGATAGAGCATTACCTCTCGCATGATCAGCTCAGAGAGCAAAAGTCATGCACAGCTTTGCCCGGGAGTGCCTGAAAAACGAAGTCTCTACCAGGCCCATCTGGGAGCACTGGACCACCCAGAGGCTCCTGAAAACCCAAGGCCCAGGCCGGAAAAGCGAGCTTTTTTTCCTCCCACTACCCCACCCACCAAAGCGAAGACTGCCTCCTTGATTTGTCCTCCACTAGTGCTCTATTTCTAGATCGTCCTGCTCCACGCCCCGCTTGTAAAGAGCCTTGGCAACAGATGCACGGGAAAGGCCTTGGACTTCGAATGACTCCACATTGGCTGCAGCCGCATCTACGACGTCTGGAGATACACGCTACCTCGTTCGCTCTCAGGCGAGTACCCTGACGCAATCCACGGCAGTATTGCTGCCACATCCAGGCTGCATTTGGATGAGAGCGTTAAGTTCGAAGACAGTGGAGAGACTTTGCTGCAGCGCATGGATGCACATGACTCCTGTTTGTGACTTGGTGGCTCCGAAAAATCCGCCTCTGTGGAAGAAGGATGTGGCTCTCGCTTTGTACTCCCTTCTCAAAGCCCTGGCAGTCAAAGTGCACGTTTTACCATGTGGCTTCGAGCAGCTCACAGCAGCGGAGGACATGGCTTGGACGTGTTTGTAGCATCTTTCCCTCAAGTCTGCACACACTTGGCACCACAGAGCACCCCATGCTCTGGGCCCCCATTTTTCTTACTGCATGCTGCAACAGGGCTTGAAGGACGGCCGCTCACCAATTCCGCCATCCACCCTTGTATCCACCGCCCTTGTAGCCGTCGCCCTGGCGAGAAATGCATTGAGACATGGTACTTGAGGTGAGTCAAAACCGATCTGCATAAGAGGAAACCATAGCAAAACCGACCTCCCAGTGCTGGTATGGCGGTCGCTGCTGCCCACCAAACGGCGATATCGGCCGCGTCTGGTCGTAGCTTTCTGGTTCCGTATGGCCGTATGGTGCTTTTTCGTACTCTGTGGTGCTCCGCGGAAGTTGGTGGTGCTTTGTGGGTGGGTCTCGGGTACTCGGGGGAACGGGATCACAGCTTCGTCGCACTGTGTTGCAAGCAAGCAAACATCAGAAGAATCTATCTATAAACTTTAGTTCACCTCCTAAATCGAAAAACCCGAATCAGAGCAGCGCTCACAAGCGGCAACCAAAATCGAAGCTAGAACACCTTGCCTGGTACGGGCCCTGCTGCTGTGGCCATTGCGGTCTGATCTGCTGGGACTGCGCCTCGTGTCCCAGGGTGGTTGGAGGGTAGCGCTTGTAGTTTTTGCGGCTATTAACTTACGGATAACTCACAACAAGGGTGCCAAATCGGGAAGCTCGGACATTGGGCTCTGGATTTACAAAGTGTACGCCCTGTACGGGTTGCACCCAAGCAAGCGCAGACTTCCGAGCTTCGGACAAAAGGCCGCGTAGGCCCGAGGGCAGTTGCCGCGGCCTGTGACTCTGCTTGCTCGAACTTCCTGCTGGCTATGCAATAAGTGTGCCTGAAAGTTTGTGTGATTTCTACTTTCCTTGCGACTGCCTGAAACCTCATGTCAAGCTTGTCACAAAAGTTGTCACCTGCCCAGAGGCCACGATCTTCAGCTTGGCAGAGTCGTCGCCCATGTCAATGCGCCTGTTCCGATCTCTTCGGCTTTCCTGGCTGCTGTCGCCGAGACCGGAGGGATCATGACAAGCGGATCGGATGCTGGGAGCCGCTGCAAGTCTTAAGGGCTTCTCGGCTGCAAGAATTGCATGCATGATGTTGAGGACGACGGCAACAACGACGATGATGGTAGCGGTGCTGGTTATAATGTTCTGGTTGTGATGACGACGCGGGGTAGGAGCAGGAGCAGGCAGCTGTGGACGAAGATAATGATTAGAAGCGAACATGAGCCATAATGCAGTCCATAGCACCCTCGTTGTACCCTTCTACTACAATTCCGGTACCGAACCACGAACACCCTTTTGGTATACGTGTAGGGGAAGGTCATGAGTCAGGCCAGGCCTCTCGTCAGATACTTAGGGGACTGAGGCATCTTGCACCACAGCAACAGAGCAGGAGCAAGTCCTCTTTCGAAACATATCAAACAGAGGAAGCTCCAGTTTCAGTGTCGTCGCTGCCTCCGTCAGCATGACGAAGAGGTTCGTCGATTCGAGGTCATCTGGCAGCTGGGGCTCCAACACCTGGCGAGACCATGCTGCCGCCACTTGTTCATCTGCACTGCATACACGATAGCATCCAAGACTCGTACTTCAAACACGAGAACACACGAACCCTTCCCTTGCACTGTTGCCTTGCTCTTGCCCATGATCAGCACGGTGTCGCTAACCAGGCCCACGAGCTCCTCGAGGCGCGATACGCGGGTTCGTCGAGTCGAGGCTACCGGTTAGCAGGGAGGTGAGCTCAGACGCTCCTAAAAGGACGGCATGAAACGCAGCTGTTTTGTAGTTGCCCCGACTCCTCGGAGCTGTCCACTCCAAAAAACTTGATGTTGAGAGCCTGCAATGCCGGATGCGCTACTTCAACCGCGGTGTCGAGTCACCGATGCTGGAGCAAGTCTAAAGCCGCATTATTCAGCTTCTACCCTCTGTTTGAAGCTATACCGCACCACACCTCTGTTTGTCCATCCGTGTGATCACGGGCAGTATGAGGAAAATGGGCGGAGTTTTATTTCGGTCCCTTTTTGTTGTTTGGTCCTTTTTTTTATGGCCACCACGTCCTGTTATTTACACAGGATGCTGGCTGCATGTGTCGCCCCGCTGTGGTGCCGTGCACAATTTTCGCTGATTTGATTCCTGGGTCCCGCGTCCCGTTTTCCGCACAAGATGCTGGCTGCGTCTGTCTCCTGCTGACTGTGGGGCGGTGTTCACTGCTCGTTGACGTCTGTCATTTACACTACTTGTTGCTGTTGTTGTTGTTGTTCACGTCCCGTTATTTACACAGGATGCTGGCTGCATGTGTCGCCCCGCTGTGGTGCCGTGCACAATTTTCGCTGATTTGATTTCTGGGCCCTGCGTCTTATTTTCCGCACAAG
>BGNK01004070.1:33150-59530 GCA_003297005.1 Symbiodinium sp. clade A Y106
TGGTGGTGCTGGTGGTGCTGGTGGTGCTGTTGGTGTTGTTGGTGTTGATGTTGCTGCTGCTGTTGTTGTTGCTATTGTTGTTGCTGTTGAAGTTGTAGTTGGGGGGGGGGGTCCCCCCATTTGCAAACACCTTTATCACGGGTTCTGGGCTCTTGAAAACCATCCTGCATGGCGTAAACAAAGCCGCGGGTTGGGGAGGGCGCAGCCCCCCCCCATTTGCAAAACCCTCATTTGCAAACAAACTGCCTGTATGATGACTTAAAAAAACGCCATAGTGCGATTTTCTTGAAAGACAGCCTGCATGGCCCAAGGAAAAAGCGAGGGGTTGGGGGGGGCGCCCCCCCCATCTGCAAACATCTTTATCACGGGTTCTGGGTTTTTGAAAACCTGCCTGCATGGCGTAAAAACAAGCGGAGGGGTTGGGGAGGGCGCAGCCCGCCCCCATTTGCAAAACCCTCGTTTGCAAACAAACTGCCTGTATGATGACTTAAACGCCATAACAACTACGTGTTTGACGCAATTCTTGTTGATGGTGTGATTTTCTTGAAAGCCAGCCTGCATGGTGTTAAAAAAAGCGGGGGGTTGGGGGGGGGGCGCAGCCCCACCCATTTGCCAACACCTTTATCACGGGTTCTGAGAGGGTCCATATGGGTTCTGTCTTTGCTGGTGCGAAGATACTTGAAGTTAGCCTGCATAGTGTTAAAGAAGCGGGGGGTTGGGGGGGGCGCAGCCCCCCCAATTTGCAAACACCTTTATCACGGGTTCTGAGGGGGTCCATATGGGTTTTGTCTTTGTTGCTAGGATGATAGCTGCAGCGATCTTGCACAGCTTAAAACAAACGCGGGGGTGTTGGCGGGAACGCAACCCCTCATTTGCAAACAGACAGCCTGTATGATGACTGGAAAAAAGCCATAACAACTACGTGTTTGACGCAATTCTTGTTGATGGTGCGATTTTATTGAAAGACAGCCTGCATGGCGCAAAGAAAAAAGCGGGGGGGTTGGGGGGGCGCAGCCCCACCCATTTGCAAACATCTTTATCACGGGTTCTGGGTTTTTGAAAACCAGCCTGCATGGCGTAATAAAAAAAGCGGGGGGNCCACCCCGTATATAGAAAACGAACTGGTTGTATAATGGATGGAAAGAACCAAAAACAACTACGTGTTGGACGCAATTCTTGTGGATGGGGCGAGAGAGTGGCGGGAGGGGGTGGGGGATGGGTGGTGGGGGGGGTGCCCTGCGCCGCCACGCGGCGCCCCCCCCCCCCCCCCCACATTTGCAAACACCTTTATCACGGGTTCTGAGAGGGTCCATGTGGGTTCTGTCTTTGCTGGTGCGAAGATACTTGAAGCGACTTTGCGCCGGGCTTTCAGCATTTGCCGTCTCTTGAGATAGTTACTGTATTGTGGTCTTACGATTATGATTATTATTAGTAGTAGTATGATTCGTATGACTTGGATGAGGTTGAGGGTGTAGGGGTTCTCCGTTCCTTCCTTCTTATCTTCCTTCCTTTCTTTCTTGTTTCCTTTGTTTCTCCTTCCTTCCTTCCTTCCTTCCCTTATTCCTTTCTTCCTTGGCATTCCTTCCTTCCTTCCTTCCGGAGTTCTCTATTCGTTCCTTCTTATCTTCCTTGCTTCCTTTCTTGCTTCCTTTTTTCTCCTTCCTTCCTTCCTTCCTTCCCTCCTTCCTCTCTTCCTTCCTTCCTTTCTTCCTTTCTCCTGGCATTCCTTCCTTCCTGCCTTGCTTGGTTCTCATTTCGTTCCTTCTCATCTGTCTTCCTTTCTTTCTTGCTTTCTTTTTTTCTCCTTTCTTCCTTCCTTCCTTTCTTTCTCCCGGCATTCCTTCCTTCCTTTCTTCCTTCCTTCCTTGCCTTCGAAGGGACGCCCCCCCAGCAAACAAAAAATACCAAAAAAAAAAGGACCGAAAAAATACACCCTCTGAGAGAAATGGACTGCACAACGCAGTTTCAGTCTCTACTGTAGAAGCTGCTGAACATAATTCTTTTGCTCAATCGGAGTTTGCACAACTGAAAGATTAGAGCCTACACCTAGACCCGGAACACACTGATGGTAGGGCTCGGCAGGTTGGCAGCTGCAACGCACCCTGCTTCAACTTTGGGCAATGAGCCCAATAATCTCCCCATGCCAGCCTTCTTGTAATACTTCTGGTAGTAAAATGCCAAGTGCTCAACAGGCACCGCGACCTCAGAGCATAACTCCCCCATCACCGTCACCACCAGCAAGAGCGACAGGCAGCAGCGGCAGCAGCAGCAGTACAGACAAACACTCCACCGGGACATCTCTCTGCAAAGCAGAGAGAGCCAGGATTCACAGACGGCTGCCAAAATTGGATTTGATGTCAACTCGCGGAAGATGCGCGAGTTAGCGCAGAATCCATCGGGGCATTGGCCCGGCCGGGATCATGGGAGTCACGGCGGAAGGCATGGGCCATCCTCAGATTCTCACACAAAGCAAGGCTTTTTACGCCTTCTAAACGGTGAAAAAACACCGAGCTCTGGGCAGATGGAGCTCGTAGCGCAAGCCTGGGGAGAAGGATCGAAGGCACCCGAGCTCTCGGCTTTAGGGTTTAGGGTTTAGAATCGTGGTAGCTACACAGCAAGCGGATACATCTCTCAGGATGCCGATGTGCGAAGGAAAGCCCCGACTGAGGCAAAAGCTCATGAGTGTCCAATCCTCAAACGTGAAGGCCGCGAAAAGAGGCCTCAGAAATAGAACTTGGCCATCCGTGTGACATGATACCTGCAGCTACATATTGAAGACATGCACCCGAAAACCGAGCCGTTCAGTGCTCGCACTCCGCTCCAACAGCCCGAGCTTGAAGATTCTACTGAGCCCCAGAACTCGAAGTTTCCAGCCACCCGAAGAGAACCGTCTCTCAAACACTGCCTTAGCCTTTGGTTGAGGTCTCCGCTCCCCGCCACCAACATCCATAACATCCTCAACACCGAAGACATCCAGGCTCTCGAAGTCCACCTTCCGTGCACTTGGCCGACTTAGCCCTAGCATCCATAATGGTCCCAACAGGACCCTCGTTTTTGGAACGACTACACGGCCGCAAAGATCCATGCAAACATGCACTGCCTGTCCTATCCCTAACACCAAGACGACCTTGTTGCTCTCATCCAGGGCCGCCAGTACCTGGCTGCATGTTCGTTCCCTCTATAAGCAGGACTCTTTAGATAGGCCTTTCTGTCCAGGGCGGAGTTTCAGATTGGTGGTCAAGGCTCCAAGAGAGGCAAACCACTTCAAGAAACCACCCTGACAGCGCATGATGTCGTGTTTAGTTCCAACTCCATCTTCTGTGTCGAGATAGAACCACTCGCGCATGTGCACAGACGGCAGCACTTTTCAACGTAGTAATTACCACGAACCCCGATGTTTGCAACCCTTGTTCTTTCAAATCTTGCTGTCACAGCAGCATACACGATCTTTCCCCTAAATGCAGGCAGGTCCTCCAAGGGCAGTTCGGTCCCATCCTTTTCTGCCTGCCGCTGAAGCTGCAGAAAAACATCGGATGAGATGAGCACTGCAACCCAGAGCATGTCACAACTACAATGGTTGCAACACCCATGAGAGCATGAGAGAACCTACGTCGCGATCTATAGTCTGCGACTAGCCGGCACCTGCAGCGATTTCTCTTAGATTTTCAAAGAATTCCGTGACCACTCGTGTCTACACTTCCGCACGCACTTCGCTGCGCCGCCTGCTCTTTGGCTGCGAGCTGGGCAATCTTCTTCGCCTCCACAGCACGATGCTCAGGACATGTCAAGACCAGCATTCAAGACAACAGTCGTCATCGAACCGAACCTTCGGATCTCAAACAAATGCGGTTTTCGGTACGTTTCTCGCACATCTTGTCGGGCTCATCGGCTGGCTTGAAGCTTCTGCGCGCTAGGGAAGGTCATTGCGTTCCTCGCACCGGATGTGGGCCATGTTTCGCACATTCGGCAGAGTCATGGCATACGACTACACGTATCAACGCTCTCTGGCACCAGCTGTTGATGTCCCCACTACATCAATGGTCGAGCTTAACTCTTACGCAGCTCATCACGATCCAAAGACATTGCACGGCACTCAGGTGATCCGCTTCTCTGCCTCAATAGCTTTGTGGGTGTTGTGCTTGGTCTGGTAGGACTGCATCACCTGACTACGTTGCATGTGGAAGAAAACATCCGCTACACCGTCCGTCGCCGAGGACTGCTCTTTGGGTTGTGCTGGGCTACGGGCCTTTTGCCATTCCTTCCACTTCGTGCTGAACCACTCGCCCGGCTGCAGATCTTGGCACCGATGGTGGTTGCTTAAGCGGCCGGCCAGTGACAAGGTGTGACGGTTAAGAACGAGCAATTTGTAAACCAGAGTTGCTGACTGGAGAAGCAAGCCGTGGGGCACGGCGAAGAGTATCAGCTCTATCTCTAACAAAACTATCGACCGGAATGATGAGACTGCCTGATTATAAGCCTCGTCCCAGCTTTCAATTTGCTTGAACCATGCAAAGCATGAAGTACTTAACCGGAGATGCAATTCAGCGGCCTTCCAATCGAGATGTAAGCTTTTTCACCTGCTTGCAAGCAGCACCAGAGGCTACACGTTGCCCCCCACCAAACTCTACGCTGACTGTTCGCAAACCTAGCTGCCCGAGCCGATTCCTGGCCTGAACCCACTCTTCCAGGTGCTGTTTCGCCTTTTTCTCGGGGCTCCAGATATATTGGATCCCATCGAAGTACGTCTCCTGCCAAGGCCGACCGGACCGGACCGGAACGAGCTCGGCACGTCAGGACGACCTCTGTGATTGCCGCAGTTGCAGAGCCTCTCCTCTTCGTCTGGAAGGCTGAACTTCTGGAAGTTGGTATTCCTCACCGCAGCATTGCATTTGGATTGCTTTATGTTTATGTCGCAGCTTCGGCCGACACATGAGAGCCTATCTCGTGCTGTCCAAGCTGCAGAACATAAGCAGTCAGATCGCTCACGGGCAAACGTCGGAATGTCAGCTTCTTCCTCAGCTGCTTGGCACATGCTGTTCCACCCAGGGTCACCATGCCAGGCTTGGCACGTGATGTTCCACCCAGGGTCACCATACTGAAGATCATTGAATCACCAAGTCCCAAGCAGTAATTACGCCCCACGGCCATAAGACTTGACATTCATCCAACCCGAAAGCTGGCTTCACTTGTGCCAGGGGCCGCACTCCTCGGCAGTAAGCTCCGCGAGCGAAACGTCCTCCTGTCATATTGGCACTAACGAGCATTCCTTGCGGCGCAAGGCTCCAGAAGCCCGGCCTCGGGCATTCCTTTCGCTTTGGCTTCCGCCACTTTAGCCTCGGCAACCCATGTCACGCTCTCAACGGCCTCTCTGCAGGCATGCAATGGATGGGAGCTGTCTCACTGCCGGGCTCGTGGCCTCTTGTTTTGCCTTGAACATCCTGTCCTGGCCGGTGCTCGGTGCAGTTGCCGCTCTGCTACTGAAAGTTCAGAGGTCATCAGCAGTTTGGAGATCCCTGACAGAAATTTTGTCTCCCACTGCCCGGACTGCCTACCTTCTCCAAAGCTCCGGTCCTGGCTGAACTCTTTGAAGGCAGCTGGAGGCTCGCCCACGAGCACCGTCGCGATGCGCGTGTAGCCACCCCACCCTTCCAGAGGGTCGGGTCACGAGCATCTGTAAAACAGTCACCTTCATCTGCACATGCTCAAAACCAGAGATGAAGGACGAAGAGGACCACAAATGAGCTTTCAGTAGCATCAGTGGTACCACCTTGCTATCATCACTGCTCTCACTTACAGAACGATAATCTTCATCTTCTTCGTCATCATCACCAGTTAATGAACTTTTGCCATCGTTGACGGAATTCTTAATGGAGCTACCACTATTCTGGCATTCGTCACACTGAAATGCGTGTTGTGACTACTCTTAACCGAGAAGACGACGACTGTTGCTCCCACTAAGTTAATGCTCAGCATCAACAGCTCCACTGCCACTGCTCGTGCCCCTGCTCCTTGCATGGCTACTTCTGCTAGTCATACTTAGGGCTTTAGCGGATCAATGAGGCCCTAGGTTGCCCGTCCGTGGCCCAGGCGTAGAGCCAGCTCCCTTCGCTCCTCTTTGAGAAGCGTAGACTTCATCTGGCAGAGGCACAGCCAATGATGACATGAGTACTGCTGTTCTTCTCTTGCTGGTGGTCATCGAAATCAGATTATGTATGAACTTCCTCATTCACTTTCTGACGTGCACCTCGGTGCAAACAGCTTCCCCAAAAACTGAAAGTCCCGACGTCTCTCACGGCCGACATGCCCTACTGCATCCAGCAAGCATTCTCGCCGCGCCGGCCTCCATGACTATGAAGTTCCGCGGTTGAATGGACACAAGTGCCTGATCCAGGGCGTAGTTGTTTACAAGCTGGCCAGTCGGGGAGGGGAGAAGGTTCCATATCCATCGGCTGAAGCTGAGCTCGAACCAACCTTCGCGAAAAAATAGTCATTCCATGCCTGCAGCGTTCGGCGCATGCTGCCATCGTCCAGCGCGGAGACACCGAAGCCCATCTACCAGCAGCAATGCTTTGCTCGGAAGGACGGAAAGATACGGAAAGGAACCGAAGGCTCCATTTGTTCCCCCTCTGTAACCAGACCCGCCTCTGGCTTGTCATTGGACGCTCGCGCTGCAGCCTCAGGTAGTCAATGAGGAACGGCAGTATGCGCCGCAGAGACGCAATAGGCTACGGCTACTTACAGTACGGGCCAAGCGGCTGCGTAGCCCTTGGGGCGGCTGAGGCCACTCAGCTCGCACCAGGTCAGCATGGCCCGGTCGCTCAGCTCGGTGTAGCCCCTGCAGCTATGTCAAGTCAAAGAGCCCTGACCCTGACAAGGTGGGAAATCTGGGCCGCCACACGGATGGCTTTCCATGAACTGGTCCAGCCAGTCAAAGCCACCTTCGTCCGGCACTGCGACAGGGAAGATCACCTCAAGCTGCACGGATCGAAGAGCTGCAGTCAGAACGACCTCTACGCGGTGGCCTCGCACTGTCCGTCCGACGGCTTCGTCGTCGCCTTGACGCTCACGTCCCGCGTCGACGCATCCTGTTCGAAGGTATCAGGCACACTCAGATCTGCTGGAGGCACTCTGAGGAAACCGAACCTTCAGGAAGCGGCACTTGAACGGCATTGGCAGCAAAGAGGCGCCAAAGTTGTAGTGGACGGCCATATTCCTGAAGGCAACATGAGGTGCACTTCCTCCAAGCAATAAAGGGTACTCATGTGCAAGCTGCTGCAAGTACATGTGCCTGAAGCTCACGGCCGGATACAGAACCTGCCACGTACAAGGATCATAGCACACCAACTTCTGAGATCCCTCAAGAGGCTGTCTTGCCTTGCCCTGCAAGTGCTCCGGGATCTGCTGGGGCGGAGCCATGCGCTGGCCGTCCTCGGGGAACGCGGCGCTCAGGCTGGCGAAGGTTTAGAAACTTCTGAAGCCGAGCCGAGCCTTGAAGATGCTCAGCGTGTTTCCAAACTTGCCTGAGCAGGAGGAGCGGAGCCGATACCCCGGGGGCCTAGCTCGAGGCCAGCACTGTTAGGGTCCAGGTTAGCCACCAACGTGACCACGTCCCCCGTTGCGAACTTCGAGCTGCAGACGGGGCTCGCCTTCCTGGCACTGTCTGCGCTAAGGGAGATTGTCTTCATGCATGCGCTCACTCTATCCGATTCGATCCCCTGTTCACAGGTCTTCCTGCACGTCCAGTGCCTGTGTACTTGCTTCACAACTTGACTGCCTTCTGTCCATATCCAGGTGGCTGCTGCGCATGGCTCTTCAACATCAAATTTCATGCATCCCGCTACCGAAAGACTCCAAGATGAACACTCAGCGATTGCGGAGATCGCCTCCGGTCGCGGAAGAAACCTTCCGAGTCGAAGCAGACGCTATCCTGTCCGTATAGGCTCAAGATCCAAGTCGCAAAACACTCCAAGCCCCCCTGTTGAAGAGTTTTCATAGACGAACCCTTTTGCCAGGAATACGACAGGTCTGCAGAGGTCCTCTGTCTCACCGAGGACTAGGGAAGACTTCGCCGTGGCCACGCCAATCCGCAGCACACTGCGTGGCCCCATCATCCTGGACAGAGTCTGTTATGCTGCCTTCTTGTTCAAGGTTTAATTAATTTAAGTTACCATAATAAGGAAACCATACTATTTAGTATAGATCCCTATTATGGTAACTTAAATTAAACTCGTTAACAAGAACCCAGAAGATGCCGCAGCCGGCTCTGGAATCATGTGAGTCTGCCTGTCACTTGCCTCACCTCTAGGTCTGCATGTCCCCCGAAGCCTGGACCGGGCAGTCGGATCTTCGTGGAAGCTGCTCCTTTCAAGGATCTTCACCTGTGTCACAAAGGGGCTTCCATATAACCGTCAGACCTCCCCTGCAACCCCGGCTCCGGGGCCTCGAACATGTACCGGCCAGCCTTCAGCCCGATGTTGCATCTCGCCCCTGCTATGAGATACCTCAGTCCGACGTTCACGGTGGTGCTCCGCAACCACCAAATACCAAAGGACGAAAAGATGCCCCAAAGCCTCGACACTGAGCCCGGCACTGGAGGCCTCCCTCGGACAGCGCTGTCAGCATATTCCCGGAGGACGAGGGAACCACGTTCAGCGTCGTGTCTTCCACATGGAAGGCCGGCGACTCCTGGCAGCGGCTCAGCATCTCTCTCATCCGATCCGTCTTGCCGTCGATCTTAACTGCGGGCCTTGATCCGGGGAGCCTTGTCCAGAGGCGCATCCACCTCCTCATCCTTCCGAAGAGACAGATTTCCGTGACTTCAGATTTGAAGGTGGTGTGTCACAGGAAAATCATGATAAAATAAACGGAAAGCGCGATCACGTTCCAAGAAGTCCACCTCGGTTTTCGCCTTCTTTGCTGGGGGCTCCTCCATGGCGCTTAAGGCACTTGCCCGTCTGAGGCTCAGCCTTTGCAAGCCAAGGTATTTTAAAGAAGTACATTGGAAACTTGGGCTCTATTTGGCAGCTACGGGGCTGGGCGCGATGTGGGCTGGAGACTGGCTTTAACATAAACTTGATCTTGCAGGAAATGCTATCTGTGTTCAGTTCCCGCCGATCAAGGGCTGCCGGGCTTAGTGTCTGACTAAGAAACTTACACCCATCTACGCGACTTGCTTAAATCACTGCTAAGCCCACGCTCACAAACATGCCTTGACGTTCAACTGCTGTCCGATAGGGGGATGGGGGGTTGCGCATGAATGAAAAAAACATGGGACAGCATGCTGCAGGCTACTGGCGACGAAGGTGCCAAAGCTAGTCAGTGATTGGAATCTAGCCGGTACGACCAAACGTGTAAACATGCATAAGCTATGCCAGCTATGCAGGATGCACCAAACCCGAGCATGAGATAACGCAGGCGTGACGGACCGTTTTGTCGGATGCACAGCGATTCTGCGGGTGAGACTTGGGAGTTTCCGAAAATCAGGGCTACATTAATTCTTAGAGTACTATATTAGGGTCCCCTATTTCGGAAACCCCACTTGCGACGAATCACTCGACTCTGGGCGGCGCCGCCCGGAAGTCCACGAGTATCGCCTGCAAGAGATCGTTGTCGGCTGTGAAGCCCGGTACGACACCTACTCACCTACGTGTCCTGTAACTATATTAACAAGGTATTAATAAGGTAGGTACGGGGACGTCCGACGACGACAACTACGACTCCGACCGCAGTGAAGTTGACGGCGATGAAGATGGCGACGGATGCTGATATGAGAAACGACTGTCAGGCGTCAACTAGGCCGAAAGGACGAACATTAAAAGCCGATCGAAACTCGATGCAACAAGGGCAGCATCAGTGCGACCGAAGGATAGCGAGCTTGCAAGCGCGATCACCACTTTCCGAACAGTACAAGCGACTACTGATTCTCAAAGCGCACTTGAGAACACTTTCGCTTTGCAGCACCTGGCCAGGCACGTAGAGCCCAAAGATCGGGTAGATTGATTCCCAGTGCTCCAACGTCTCCGGCAGGAACGTTGATGTACCTCAAGTGGCATGACAGGGACCCGGTCTTGGCCACAATTTTCCCAGCTTGCAGCTGGGTTGCCAATGCACGTGCTGTTGTGAAACCTCGGTGGGTACAGGAAACTGCCCACTCTTCAAGCCGTTTCTTTCAGCTCCTTCTTCTTGACAAAGCAGCCACTGCAGTGACTTTGAGATCACATCGTGTCGGACGCCGATCCGCTCTCCCTTTCAGGGGCTTGGGTTGCCAGCTGGAGAATCTAAGTTGGAAGATCGCACACATCTTGACCTGAAGCATCGGTGACTCAAGTGCAGCATGATCATGAGCGGGCGTCCTCGCCCAGCTGCAGCCCGGGCTGCACGTCATGGTGTCCCAGTGCATCACCGAGCAGGCCGTTGTTGCTGTTGTAAAGCACACAGCACCTTGAAGCACACGCGTCACACAGAGCTCTGAGCTGCAGAGCTCTTTGCCCTCAATTCTAAAGGACTTTGCCGAGCGGCTGCAGCCTGATGGAGTGTGTCTCCGGACCCTGAGGGAGGTGGTTGCAGAGCCCCACAGCTAACCTCAGCTCATGAGAAGTGGAATACAGCAAGAGGCAAGTACACCTCGTGACTTTCTGCAGAAATAACGGGCATCACCGCACCCAAAGCACGTTCACCCGGTGCCAACTCTAGATGCCGAGGTCGCAGCCCACCGCGCGCATCCGGGTTTGACAGCACTGTGACCTGGCACAGCATCTACGACAGAGCTTTCCTCTGACATGTGGAACTAACCAAGCCTCGAAGTAGGAGGCACTGGAAACCGGCAGAGGGTGCTCCGCGCCGACGACCTGCATGCAGCGTAGCTCCGTCATTTGCAGTGGTCCAAATTAACCTCGCCCAAAGGCTTCGAGGCTTCGTGGGCAGCATGGACTGTGTGCAGCGCATCTTTTCGGCGCCTGCCAACCAGGATGGGTCGCTCGCACCACCTCCACCGTGGCTGGCTCCGGGCCCTGAGACTTTCGTGGAACAGAGCATCTAACTTCACGGAGATGCAAGCCCAATCGCTCAGGGCCCAGGCGTCTGCCGGTTGATCCGCCGCGGGCCGTGTTGCGATGTGAAGGGACGTTCCATGCAGCGGGTTCATGCCTAGGAGGTTTTCGCACCGGGCACCAGAGGTACAGCCCGTGTGCTAGAGCTGCAGGGACAAGGATGAGTAGCCACATGCAACAATTCAACACCGAGTTGCTTCTCGCACTATACTAATCGGAATTCTTATACTACTGTCACTATGATTGTTGATACGACGATGAGCACGATGAGGAAAGTGCGAGTGATGCATGACGTATCCGTGCCAAGACTGACAGCCCGGTTTTGCGGGAGAGGAGAGGCTTACCCTACACTTAGCTTAGCCTTGTCCCGGTAGCTAAGCACTGGGGCCGTTGCGATTCGGTTTCAGGAACGGCCACAGCTTCCACGCCTCAAATCCGAGGAACACGGCTCCAGCTCCCTAGAATCTGTGAAGAAAGCGGTTCTCTCCAAGTGCGCCTCAGCCAGGAGCTCCATGTTCCTCCGCTGCACTACTGGCACCACTGGCAAGGGTGCGTCTGCATGCAGGCGTCGATTGCGGAGATACTCGACGACAACACTGAAGCACCTCGGCCAGGTTTTGGGAACCCTGGACTTGCAGAAGCCCCAAGGCAACTGCAGAAGCGTGAGGATCAGGCTGCGGATTGAAGTCCAGGAAGAAACGACCTTCCTCATCGTGCGGGATTTCGTGGATGAAGGTGTCGCTGAACATCTCGGCGAGAACACTGCCAGGTATGCCGCACCTAGGCAAAAGACTGAAAAAGCACAGGACACCTCACTCGCAGCTCAGCACATCTCTCTCTGGGCAACGGGCATGGTCTGCTTCGGGATTGTAAAAATATGGCCAGAGCAATTGATCTGAATTACCTTCGTCACAGGCACCTACACGATGCCGAAAACGACAACCGCCTGTGCCTCCGTCTCCGTCCACATCTTTGACATGTCCTGCAAGAGTGGTCGTTTCATGGGACACCCTAGCCCTAGCACGGAAATAGCTCAGTTTGTTGGAAGTTCTACCTTACATAAGCCAGTAGAAGAGCCCAACTCTGCGACAGAGCTTACCCACTGCCAGTGTGGGATTCGGGATCCTAGCTGCAGGCTCTCGATCTGTGAAAGGACAAGCTCTTGAATGAGAGTACCAAGAAAGGGAGAAGTACCACAAAAAGCTCACACCTCGCTGAGCTTGTTGAGACGCTGCCACTCGGCATCGATCTTCAGCTTCTCCCTGTAGCACCATTCCTCCGTGTCCTGACTTGAGAGCTGCAGGAAGGGCTAACTCCCGCCATCTCTCTCAGCACATCCGCAGTCCTGCCGGAGCTTCTCGAGCTCCTCAGTTGTCTGATCGCGTTCCTGCAAGCGGGATATCTTGCACCCAAGCTCCATAGGGGCAGGAAGTTTAGTCATGACATTACCGCAACCACCCGAACCTCGGAAAGGCGCGCCCATGCAGCACGGATTTGCTCCTTGCAATCGTGCTGAGGCTTCGCATCTTGAGAACTTACCCACGACGAGAGGCCACACCAACGCGCTCAAGGAGACATGCATCAAGATTGCAATAGATCGTTCCCAAAGCATCTGCCTACACGATGTCAGCGTATCTGCACGCTCTAGATATACACAAAGGTGATATTGCAAAGTAGTGTGTGTGTGTGTGCAATGTCATGTAGTGCACTGCAGTGCACTGCAATGCATTGCATTGATGTGCTATGCACTGCAGTGTGATGTAATGTAATGTACGTATACACATGCAGATGCAGATAGATAGAAAGATAGATATACAGCCATTCTTCATTCATTTATACCCATCTTTGTATTCATATTTTCACTCATATGTATACATGTATAAAAGATATTCATACTGATATGCATACACACGCAAATATCTGTTTGTATATATCTAGATTTGTACCTATATGCATGTTTGTGTATAGATATATATATATACTTATATAGACAGATATGTGTATATATCTATGCGCCTCGGCATCTACGTGTATCACTGGCCTTCATTCTCTGCCTGTGCCCTTCATCCAGGAACATAACTTAAATCTCATTACACTTCCCAACATAAATTACGGACATTTGCATTCCTTACTTCAGGAGTTTTGGAGGCTCTGGGTAGCTCAATATCTCGGCGGGTCCCGTTCTTGGTCCAGCGAGGCAAGCAGGCGCCGAAAGGACGACTCGATCAGCGCCTCTTCGGAAGCCAAGGGACAGTGGCAGCGCAGTTTCGGGATTCAAGGTTTCGACACGGCATGAGTAGGGTTACTTACTAGATTACCATAACTGTTATAGATATGACCTTTATGATTACGGGACTTATAACCCTGCTGATAACAATGTTCCGGGCACCTCAGGCGCCTCGGGAAAGGCCTGGCCAGCACACATCCGGGCACGAGTCACGAGTCAGGAAGGGATGCAGAAGACGCGGCAGATGGCTTACTGGCTGTGGCAGAAATCCCTTGCAGCACTGAAGCCGAACTCGGGGTGGGACCGTTCGGCTTGCCTGCATGTCCTGCATGGATTCGTGAGGGTCAGCAAGGGCAAGAAAGGATGCTCCCACCTGGCGCAGCAGCCCAAGGGCCTTCTCAGCTTTCCCTTTTCGGGCCAAAAGGAACGAAGGGCAAACAAACTTGCATTGTGGCTACTCACAGCTCGTCCACTGGTATGTTGCTGTTATGTCGCATAGCGCCCGCTTGCGCTGCACACATTTTCCGGACCATGACTCTCCTAGCACCCTCGGTCGAAGGTGCTGCACATTAACGCCAGCGAAGAAGGTACCAAGTTCGCATCGCTAAACTTTGGCTGGCTGCACTCAGTACCTCTTTGCGAACGGTCTCCGGTCATCCACAGATCAGACCTTGGTCGCCTTCGCCGCCTGCGCAACGAGCAAATGCCCTGATATCCACATCTCTCTTCTCGATCAACTTTGGGTGAGATTGGACCTTCTCGTGCAACCTCTCAAAAAGCTTGAACACGCGCTCTGTCTCAATCCCATCAGCCTTCCGCCTCTTGCGAGCTTTGCTTTGCTCCTTCGGAAATCAAAGCCCGAGCGACAGCTTCAGGGAGTTGGACAAGCTCTTTGTAGGCCAGGTAAGTTCGAGTGTGACACTGCCCTAGCTCAGTTGCCGTCATACCACTCAAAGACCGCTGAGTTCTGGGCGAGCTCCCCTTCGACCTTCGACCGCTCGTTCTCGGCCCTACCTCGCAGTTAAGAGACCCTCTCAGCCAATGGACTGCTCGCCTTGAGGTCACGAAAGGACGGAGTGACGGAATGAAACCTGTTCGACCAACAAAACATGCCCTCAAAACTGTCAATTGCAGAAGCTATGTGCTCGGCGCCCTGTGTTTAAATGGGGCGGAGAGTCCAAGACGCTTACATGTGCTACCTCTAATAAACAGAAGCAGCAAGTTGACGCACACATTGCAGCCCGCGGGCGCTTGAGCCACTGAATCCGTTGCTTTGCCAAAGGCGTGGCATCCGGACCGAGTACCAGCAGCTTGCCGGCAGGTGGTGGCTCCTGGCAGTCATGTGCAGCAAAGAGGTGATCCCAGATTAGTCGCCCTGAGCATAATCCTGCAGCTGCTCACGGAACCGCTGCACTTCTTGGCTGCTCTGCTCCACAGCAGCAAGCAGCGCTTTCAGCTGTTTCCTCAAAGCTTCGCTCCGGCAATGCCTGCGCATACCGAGGTGCAATAGCAACAGTAATAATAGTAACAACAATAATAGTAACAAAGAAATAAATAAATAGTACAATAATGAAACAATAATAAATAATCATAAGAATAATAATAATAACAATAATAAGGCAAACAACAACCACAAGAAGAATAATAACAATAATAGTAACAATAGCAGTAACAACAACAACAACCACAACCAAGGTAATGTCGGTTTTTCTCGAGACAACTACTAAAACAACCCCACACGAGAGCTTCTCAACAACAGGATCACATGAACTGGGCCAGCCCCCTGCAGCCCTTCTTCAGCCATGGGACTTGCTCTGGCGTCGCAGATGCAGGACCTGCGACTGTCAGAGCTGGATCCCAAGCTTCAGGCCAGCTTAAGGAAAGCCAAGGCACGACCGGGGCCGAGAGCTCGGGGAAGGACGTGGAGCGGCTCAGGAGCCCGAGGTGGTCGATGAAGAGGCCCTTAGGAAAAGGCTGAAAACTTAAAGCTGGGGGCTCCCTCCCTTGACATCGGCTTAAGGTCTTTGTTTAAGCTGCTCGCTTCAGGTCTACCCTGCACACGAAGAATCCGCATTGTGGAAGGAGGTAAACCTAGGTAAACCGTGCAGTGCGTCACCTTTCTTCACCTCCAGATGCTGTCTGCTTCAAGTCACTTCTCAACAAGCCATCCCCATCCCTGGCATTGTACCTCCATCGATTAATCACACTTCTGAGTCGCTGTCTCGGTTTAGGGGTTTGGAGAAGTTGAAAGATGGCTCTCGCAGGTCGTATGTCAACAAAGGGATTTTTAAATGCGTACCAAGCGGCACAGATCCTCTCCGCCACCAAAACCAGGACTTCTTCTCGACCCGGCGAGAGTCGTAGGAGCACCTTCAGTGATCCAAATCATGGGCAGGAGCTCCCTGATACCTGATACCACACAGACGTCGCACCTCCATGTCAGGCGGCTTCCGTTCCACCGTTTCGCCTGCTTCCTCGTCTTCACCATCTGGGCAGAGAGAGCAGAACTCTGCAACCCTTCGACGCAGGCAGCAAAAACCGTCTGCCTGGCCTGGGCCTTGCGCCTTGGATCCCAGCTTCTTTTTGGACTCCAGCTGATGGTGGACGATGTCCAGGAGTTTCCTTTGCATCGACTTGAGCCAAGGGGAAGAAAAAGGGACCTCGACCTCTCACCGTCCCACTGCGGCCAAGATTTCAGGAGGTGGCTTGAGAGCGGCACCAGCACCTCGAGACCAGCCGCCAGACGGTTCAGGCAGGTGAGACCGTGGCAGACGAAGGGGAAGCACTGCAGGTTCGTCAGGCGGCTCCTGGCATGCTATGAAATGAAGGCTTGCACTCCGCTGCCATGGACCAGCCCCGCCGAGGCTCTTGACCGCCCCCAAGATCACCATGAAGAGCGGGTAGGCCAGTGGTTTCAGCGATGGCACTGATGTCACGACCCGCGTCCAAAGGTACATGGAGCGCACAAACTGCCAGCTCATCAGGTCTTCCAGCGGCTTGGCCTTAACCTTGCGCCGAGGGGCATCGCCCTCCTCCTCCTCGCAGTTGCGTCCCATCTTCTCTTTTCCAGCCTTCCCTTTTGCAGCTTTCTCTCTCTTCGCACGGCCCCTTGCCGCCTTGGCCTTCGCCTTCGCCTTGGCGGTCTTAGCCTTGGCCTGCGAGACACTGCCGCCTCGTGAGGAAGCCATCGAGGCATTGCGGAGCAGCAGCGCCAACTGCCGAATCCAGACATACCCCACCCGGTAGGAGGTGGCATCATCCAGCCGGAAAAGCTCCAGAATGCAGTTCTCCTTATCAACGAGGTGCCGAAGCTACGGTAAGTTGAAACATCTTCTAATTAGAAGTATACAGACTGCAGTAGCGTTTCGGAATTCAACCGGGGGACCATGAAGCGGAAGTTGGACACCGAGCGCCACGTGTAGGTCCCCGCTGCCGCGCTGGCAAAGGATCTAAGGATGGTGCGGATCAAGGCCTGCGACTGGAGACTAGATTTCCGTGTGGCTCCATTAATCCCCAAGTGAAAGCGAGCGACAGCAACCCTTAACTGCACTAGCCCCAAATTGCATTCACTTCTCCGGAACTCTTTCCTCCAGGGTGGGGATGCCCCGTAGGTCTTTCGTGGAACCAGGCTTCAGAAGCAGCATGGCCGCAGCATTTCGCAGGAACAGGAAGCTGAGCAGCCTTGGCAAGAGCAAGGGCAACACTGACGGTCAGGCTCTGATTGCTACGGCATGTACAGTAGTAGGCCGCCCCTGCCATGTGCAAAATCAGCACCTTCTTAATTGCAAATCCTCCGAGTCGCCGCACGGCTCCGGGCGAAGTCTCAGAGCCGCCCGCCGCCGGCCGCGCCCAGATCTCGCAGCAGCGCCGGAGGAAGCGCCGGCGCAAGTGCTGGCAGGGCCAGAGCCTGAGGCTGGCTGCCGGTCCAAACGGCCCCGTTGAAACCACTGGAGGCCGAAGGCACTTATACCCGCCAATATCTCCAGGCGACCAGCAAAGCGCCTGCTGGCTGCTGCAGGTTCGCAGCACAGCCTCCTGCATCTCCACAGTGAGGCCCTGGCAGAGCAGGCGGATCGCACGTCACAGGCACTGTTTAGAGAATCCTGCGTCCGGAATCGCATGGCCAATCGAGCAACTTCGCAAAGGCCGGGGGGCCTTGTTCAGAAGTATAAGCGTCTCATCCCAAAAAATGTTGCATAGCACCTGGCAGAACGAGTTTGCCGAGACCGCAGGTGGGGGCAGGACCTGCAAGCACCTTCACTCGCTTCCATTTGACCAGGCATGTGGGGTCGAAGTAGCCGCTCGCAGCTTCTTCTTTTTGAGCCTTCTTCTTTTTCTTCCCTCTTTTGACCTGACCGGCGAAGACGACAACGGAAGCTCAGCAAAACCCAGACGTCTGCCTGCTCTTCACCCGCGTAGATCTTGAGCAGGCCGAGGACATTGCCCAGGCACCACTCCAAGACTTCGGAGAACGTGGCCTGGCAGCACTTACGGTGCGGGCTTAGGTTGTGCTGGCGATTGGTCTTGGGGCATTAGGATCTACAGTGTCTGTCTGCACTCTTCACGAGACTGCAGCACACCTGCCAAACCCACAAACTGCTCGTGAAATGGTCTTTCCAGGAGCTGTCTGCCCTACATGTTATAAAGTCTGGGCAAGACGAGGATGGAAATGTCCGGCAGTTCAGAAGTAATTCGCCTCGAGCCACAGAGCGTTTGAACTCAAGAGCGGCCCTATAAGCTCCACTTCGAAGCTTCGAAAACCCGTGCAACGCCTCATCCTCGATCGTCATGGCTCCACGAGAGCGCTTCTTCTTGAAGGAGCGGCGCCTGACAAGAGTGCCGTCAGAGTTACCATGACAGCAACCTCGACTGCAACAAGAATGCAGCACAAGCAGAATCTATGGCAGGTGAACAAACTCAAGTGGCATAGTAGCACAGTAGCATAGCATACAGGACAACGAGCTATGCAGCAGTACACGTCGATATCTCGATGATTCTTCTCTTGAGCATGAGCGTTTGTCATCGTCACTGCCGTTGCTGCCAAAACTTGGGCTTCGCGATTCATCCAAAGTGTTCATAGGCCACAGCAGAAAAAGCCACGTGACTCAACCTCACTCCTTGACAGAGCACTCAGCACCTACTTCGCGCGCACTGCCTCTCGCGGAACAAGGACTTTGGATTTAGAGCCCAGGATTTATGAACCTTTGGATGTGCCAGCCTACGGCAACCCTTCTGATTACGACTCAACTTTATGCTACATCTTTACTGAGAAAATGCTACCAAGCTTGCAGTCGCGGTTGATGGTAGCATAGTTTGACACATCTGCTGTTATGTGTTGTATGTAAGTTGTTGCTTGACATGGATCTTTTTGTTGCCTTTATGGTACCCTGCCCCTTTCCAGTCTGGATAGCATAAGCTGTCATCATTAATACCTTTGCTCTTTCGCGAAATTTCTGTACAATGCTCAATTGGTGCTATCTGTATCGACTTCATTGTTATTCTTGTGGAAGTTCGAAATCCTCGAGACTTGCGAGGCACGCCCTGAAAAATTGGATCCTTCTTGAAAGGGCCCCTCAGAAAGGAACCCGTAGGCACAGAAACTTCCGGATAACTGGTGCTCTGTGTCCTCTTCCGCTTATGCTCGCTTCTGTTGGAACAAAACCGACTCTGCATCCCGGCCTCGCTGGCGCCTCGTCTCCCTCCTCTTTTGCCTGCTTTGGTGGCCAGGCTGGCACACGGCCAAAACGGATTTAGGGCGTAGGTCAGCAAGAGACTGATAGGAAGAATAACACGGAGGGGCCGGAGTGGGCGGGAGCAAGAGAGAGAGCGGGAGGCGGGGAGAGAAGAACATGCCTTGCGGGAAAATTTGTGACCGGTGTCTGGTTGGGGAGGCGTGGGAGATTTCTGTGGAACTGTCCTAGCTGATTTGACGGCCTCGAGCTCGGGATCGATAGATCGCACCGCTGTGTGGTAGGCGTTGAGAGCCGCCTGAACATCGAGCCCGTTTTCCCCAGAAACTCTAACAAATGCCACAAACAAGCACCCATGCCTTAAAGGCAGTGAAGGCCTTCGGCGCCGAGTTCCTTGGTTCGCACTGACCTCCCTGCATTTTTGGAGCAGTGGCAGAGACGGGCCAAGGCGCTCAATCTGCTTGAAACGCTCCAATGTCAGTTTTCGCGCGGAGCCGGAGGAGGTGCCTGTTGACTCCTCCTAGCCGAGCCGACAAACATCCCAAAAATTCTAGATTCTAGATCGATGCGAACCCCACGCCAACGTAGCACATTCGCTTTCAGTCGCAAACGACCAGCGATGAAAGTACTTTTGCCTTTGCTGCACAGCTGCGCTCCTGGACAAACGTTCCTTCGTCTTCACCTTCTTCCTGGTCCTTCGCACCCAAATTCAATAGCATCCCCCGGCCATGCGAGTGGCAACTCTGACTCGACAAGTACACGACAAGTACAAACCAAGAAGAAGCTGATCCACTTGCTCGATTCTATATTCTACCGGATTCTATTGGCAGACAAACACCATCGCCGGCACCAGCCCACAACAGCGTGCCAACCGCACAAGCGGAGATGACTCACCAAGGCAGTCAGAGGCACTCCCGACAACAAAACAAGGTCTCTGGTCTACCACCCGGCACCTCTTCGACTGCCTCCTCCTCACCTTCCTCAGACGCCGCATCAGCAGTGTCAGCTTTGAAATCGAGGAGCTGTTGATCCTGGGACGTAGCATATGCGCAACTGGCGGAGAGCTGGTACAAGATCATGCGAATGAATTGGAAAAGCGACGGCACTATGAACCTTTTAGACTTAGAGGTTTCTGGAGGGTGCTGCACAGGGGACATATGGGCCGACGAAATAGCTGCAAAGACCTTGCTTCAGGAAAAAGGCTCCTCTTCAACCAGGAACTTGTAAAACTCCGGATCCTGTTCCTGTCAAGCCCAATGCAAGGCACTGAAGCTGTGCATGGCTTTGGTAGACGGCTGCTCGAGCCTTGATGGCCTGTAGCTCTTCTACATGCCGCGCAGCTGCACCTGCACGATCGAAGGAAAAGTGGAGGAAGTCAAACGAAATGTCCCTTGCTGACCTTTCTTTCCAGCGAGCTTTGCCGGCTTGCCCGAAACAGCCTGCACGGCAGTCTCTGACACTTCTGAAATTCCTCGGGTCATGTCTTGCCTGTGAACATGTTTCGGCCGCTGTGACACTGTGGGAAGCAGCAAGCTTGCACTGTAAAGCAATCCGTGCCGAGCGTGGCCTCTTTCACCGAAACGGCCGGCGATGATTTGGATTTCTTCGGCCTTCCAGATTTCAACATATCATGCAAACCCACAGTATCGGATGTGCAATTTAGATTCGAGTGCTTTATGTTTAACTTGTCCTTCGAGTACACATCATATACCAGGCCTGGGAGTGCGTGGCATTGCCAAGCACAGTAGAAACACATCATCCACGATTTGAACAGCTGAAATGCCAGGCGTTGGTGTTGTTATCCAAACTCGGGCCACGCGGCCTGTCATCCGAAGTATTCCTGTTTTTTCACACCCCCAAAAACGAATTTCTGAGCTTGCATCCTCGCCGAACCAAACACAAATGCTTCCTTCCACCTGTGCAGAAACAGTGAACAACTTGATTTTTGTCGCTTTCAGCGACGTGACATGCACATAGCAACTGTGAAAACAACATGTTCCAAAAGCATTTCCCACGCAGCTATTCGCATCTTCACATCTGTGGCATGGACAACAAAAATGAGCTTTTTGATGAAAATCACCATGGGATGCAATTGCAACACAAAATGTTGCAGAAGCTCGGACCAGATGAAAACGGGTGCCCACAACAAATATTGCTTTTGAAGACAACAACAACAACATCAACAACAACAACAACAATTGGAAATGTCTTTGTTTGCCGGTGTTACGGAACAATGGAACATGTGCTGCCTACCCTTCCAGGATCCCGCATTTCCCGCTAGACCTACCACACAGCCTACTGTCATTCCTGCCCGAATGCAGGCTTAGATATGTATGGGCTCCGGGCATGAATGTTTTGGATAAAACATTGAAAAGTCTCACATACGTACCATGGCAACATGTCCTCGACTTGCGCTTGACATACAAACGCAAGCTGCTATCTGATGTTCGAATAGTAGCTACAAGTGGCATGTGTTATTGCTTCCGCCAGTGAGTTTGCAGCCATTAGTAGATGAGTAGTAGTTGAGTAGTTCACACTGTTCGGCGGCTCGGCCTCATGCTCGTTCGGCGCATTGGAGGCTCACGTGACGCACATATGTAGGAAGCACTAATTATTCAAGCAACAATTACGAGATATTACGAGCTTTCGTGAGAACGAACTTGCAGTTGATATTGGAACAACATTTGTTGAAAACTTCATAAAGCTTTGTCTTACAGGACATACTGTGGGGGCTCCTTGTCCGCGGCAATGCTTCCGAGCAGTTTTCAACCCCCAAAACCCGCCCTTCATTTGGCCGGTTGCTGCCACCTTAAGCTGATCCACCTCTCAAAATCAAAGTTGTCGAAATTGGCAAGCTGCTCCTAAACTTAAAAACGTTGCTCCACACTCAGAAGATGCACGCAAGAAGCAAAAATTGCCTTTTTGGCACTGATTTCAACATCCTTTCGCAGAACATGGGAGACAAAACCAAAGCAAAGCAAAGAGAGTTGACAAAGACAGGAAACGCAAACACACTCATCTGCACACAGAAGGAAAACTTTGATACCGAGTTTTTGCAGGGTGCAAACTGTCCACAGTATACAAACTTTTCAATCGAATTCAATGCCCATGTGCTCGTATTCTTTCGAGGAAGGCGACAAATTTTGACGGACATCCTGCAGTTTCGCGCTCCCGCCGAATCCGACCGTTTGCCAGCCGATAAAGCACAAAGAAGTGCCTGAAACAACGTCCGGATTAATGCCAACCTGTTCGGTTCATTGTGCCTGCATGATTTCCGCAATGAACAAAAGTTTGAGCACAACTCATGTTGAAGTCGTCTCGATGGAGCGACTCTTGGTTTCCCAGTTGTTTTGGCAGGTGCACAAAACTAGCCCGAAAAACTGTAGAAAATGTGTCACCAAAAGGCCTCATAGTGCAACGTGTGCACATGCCTGCAGTCAAGCAGTTCACATGTGGCATCCATTTATGTCATCATGCTCGAGCAGAGTGGCTCAAGGTTGCTGCACTGTTCTTGATCCACATCCAGATTTTTCGATTCCGAAAGCGCTCGAAAAGTGAAGGTCGTGGCAGTGTCCCGACTTCCAAATGTAGACCCAAAAAAGTGGGACGGTCTTTTGGAACCTGTTGAAGGCGTGCTAACAGGATTCAATCTGGGTCCTTTCAAGTCCCCTTGAAAGCCCTTCAAAGCCAGATGTGCAATGGGCTTGCACCCTCCCAACCCCTCCACTTTTCTTAGACAAGACTTCCGCCCTTTCCAGCTGGAAAGATGAATAAGAACGCGTTCGGTAACACACGAGAAGCAGAAAGCCACACGAAGATGCTTCAGGGGGTTAACAGCGGAGAAAACAGAATTAATCATGGGACAAAAGTTTTCGCCAACACGCGAACCGCATGAAGACGCTTTGAGGGGTGCAAGCCAGAAAAAAAAGATGACTAGAAACGAACAAGAACGCGTTCGGCAACACACGAGAAGAAGAAAGCCACACGAAGACGCCCTAGAGGGTGAAACCGGCCAACGAAATCCGCCTCAACCAAGAGCTTTGGGCGGATTGTGGAACGTGGCTTCTGCCTGCATGGCTTCTCGCGTGTCACTGCATGAAAAAGGTGTCTGGTCAAGAAGACCGTTACCAAGATTTGGCAACAGGCCAAGAAAGCCTCTCGAGCTCCTCTGGGGCCCCGAAAAGAAACAAAGGAGTGCCAGATTTGTCGTGTTCATTGAGTCTGCAAAGACACAGGTAAGGCTTTGAGAGACTGAGTATGCATCAGGTGCGCTGGAGACCCCGCTGTGGCCTGGTCTTATGCGTCATTAACAAGAGCTCTGTTGGGTGCAATCATTATGGCCACACAAAATCTCTGAAGAAGGTGGTCTTGCCCGTTGGACGGAAACGCATCAAGCCCGAAGACCAGCAACGGCCCTTCATAACTTGCCACCTGACCTGGTGAAAAGCCATTGAAAATCCACTTTCCGCTCTCCAAATGTTCGCCAACAGGAAGCAGAAAGAAGCACGTGAGACGCTCTAGGGGGCTTTGAAAGCCGAAACAGAATCAATCAATCACGACCCCAATTTTTTTCGCGGACAGACCCTGGGTTCGAACCTCCCGGCTCTTCGTGTTTGGTTGTTTGCTGGGACAACCAGCTCTGCATTTGAAAAAGCAGTTGCAGTCAAACAAAAGAGATGTGTATTCCAGAAGAACGCTCTCAGCTGGGTTTGGCAATTCCAAACTGCAACTCAAAGGCGCCCCTAGCCGGGGCGGGGAGGTGCGAAGCACTCTTCCCCAGTCCATGTGCAAGTTATGATCGCCGCCATGTCGTCGCGTCGCGTTGTCGTTGCGGGGCTGCATCCCGTGACCCTTCGGCGAAGGGTGCTTCGAAGCCTTCGAAGCCTTCGAGGGGAGGAAGGCTTCGAAGGGTGAGGACGAAGGCCTCGAAGCCTGAAGGGTGAGGACGAAGGCTTCGAAGGGTGAGGACGAAGGGGGCTTCGAAGGCTTCGAAGGGGAGGATGAATACAAAAATTCAATGGTCGTTTACCGACACGTCTGGAATGCGATATTCAAATAAGCAATATTGCAATCAAGCAGAAATGCAATCAG
The DNA here is from genome assembly GCA_003297005.1 of Symbiodinium sp. clade A Y106. Lineage (NCBI taxonomy): Eukaryota > Dinophyceae > Suessiales > Symbiodiniaceae > Symbiodinium > Symbiodinium sp. clade A. Next base: position 57,207 of record BGNK01004070.1, read on the forward strand.
CTCCAGAATGCAGTCACTCGGTCGGGATCCTTTTGCAGCAGATCCAATCATGCGTTGATCCAGGCTTGAGCCACTTGAACCAACGCAAGCATCATGTGTACGCACTGCACTGGTGCATCCTGTGTACGCACTGCACTGGTGGGCAGAACAATGACCATGTTTATTAACACGGTCCCTTGATTGTGACAAAATCACATACTAATCGTAACAATCGTTTACAAACAATAACTTCGAAGAAAACAATCAATCATAATACATTCAAGAAGCAAAGATCAATTGCGCAATCGGAATCTGTGCGAAGCTGAACAATCAACCAGCTCAATCACTTTTGTCTGAAGAAGTGCAATGCCTTCATCTCTGTACAAACGGGCAATCCGATCGTCATCCGGGAGCAACCCGTCGGTACATCCGACATGCAATCACGTAGGCAGCAGCAATCGCAGAAAAAAAATGCGCTAGTGCACAATCCGAGCAAAATCTTGTCAATGATCACCGGGATCACTGCTCACGAGGCGGAAGTTTTGCGCTTTCGTTCAATGGCCGACGCAGCGCCAATGAGGATCCGATATTCTTCATCGTCCAATAATTCGTCTTGATCCTCAAAATTCTCAATGTCTTTGTTGGGCACCTCTTTTTGAGATCATCGTTCAACAATGACAAGGCCGGAATTCCATCAATCTGCCTCATGGTTAGAGGAAAAGAACAATGCCTGTGCCAGCCCTTCAATGACAATCTATTCATTTTCAGAACAATTGCAGTTTGCTGACAACCAGTCGGCAATTTGAATGTGGAATCCTGGTCACTGTCAATCATAAGACACCAGGAAAAGCCAATGAAGCTGTAATTATGGAATTTGGCGAAGCCGCCGCTGGAGCGTTTCAATTCCGTTGTAATGTGAGCCCTCAATGGCCTGAAAAACAGGCTTCAACAACTTCGCGGCATGATGTTCACTGAAGCAATTCTGTCGAAGCCAATGAGATCTTGCGCAATGCAGCTTCCACACACAAAGTGGTTCAGCTGTCCCAATGGAAAAGGCATGGCCGTTGGTTGCCCAGCAGCCAGTGAGCCTGCGATGCTTGCCGGCAATGCGATGTAAAACGTGAAAGTCGACCAGCAATTCACTCAGAACAGGAAATGGTCGGAATACCACAATGGAGACCTTGCTGGTAAAAATCTGCCTCAATGCATCGCAGCATTCGGCAGTCTTGTCGAAGATCATTAGAGAGAGGTCAATGCGAACAGGGGAGATGACCGGCAATGTCGCCCCGTTTTCAGCCCTGGTGCGAATGGCACTTCTTCGGAGTTCCTGGAATGGCGGCCACATCAATGGATAATCGAGGCGAGGTTGTCCTCTCTCTGCTTCCTTGGTTGAAGATCTCATTGCTCGTCTCTTGTGACATGGACGACTTGTGCACCAGAACAAGCTCTGGCAAAAGTGATTGAGTCAATCTGTATCTCGGTCAGGCAGAGATCTCGCACGCTCCAATGGTTCTTGCTCCAAGTTGGCAAATTAAACACATCTAACATGGTATGTGCACGGGTCAAACTGAATCAAATGAATGCTAAAAACAATGCTAAGCGTGGATGAATACCGGCAACAATGGAATGAGAACAACGAATGCACTTATACTGACCATTGTGAGTCCTATCTTGCGCCATCGCACCTGCTGGACTTGACTTTGGCTCGTTCATGCGCTTGCCTGCCTGTGATCCGTCTTTGTCTCGGATGCTGTCTGCCATGATGGCCCATGCCTCTCTGGACATTGCGGAGTATTGCTGAGCCTTCATGGAGGGTGGATGCATGGGGACACGCTCCTGTTCAGCAGTCTCGAGCTCAACTGGAAGGCAGCTGTATCTGGTGAAAGTTCTGCCACATGACCCGAGGGTGGCCACGGATGCGGAGCTTGTGAAAATCTGAGACTCTTGAGGACTCAGCTTTGTGTGTCCGAGTGTTTTGGTTCAAGGAAGCAACAACCAAGACAAAATAAAACGACTGTTGAGTCTTTGTGAACGCTTGGTGGTTTTGATGCATGTTTTGCTGTAGCATGAGCATGTTTCACTGCATGGCATGTTTTGGCACGTTGTTTTGGCATGGTAGGACCAGTTGTGAGTGCTTGAAGCTGCCGTTTACTCACTTCGTGCTTGCCGCCCTCCGTTCGTTCCAGATGGGAGTCGCGATGAGCTCGGAAGATTGCTTAGAGGCCTTTTTGAGACTGCCTCTGTGACGCAAGGGAGCTAAGGAAGCTGAACTCCGTGTTTGAAGGGTCCACACCTGTCAGTGCAAGCTTTTGCAGAGTTCTCCACTGTTTAGCAGTGTTGTAGAA
>BGNK01004071.1:14136-49826 GCA_003297005.1 Symbiodinium sp. clade A Y106
TCCTTCTTTCCTTCCTTCCTTCCTTCCTCCCTGCCTTCCTTCCTTCCTGCCGTCCTTTCGTCCATACTCCCTTCTTTTCTTGTGTGACAAAGGGAAAGTTTTTTTTGATTGGAAAAAAGGTTTTTTTTGATGCAAAAAAGTTTTTTTGATGCAAAAAAAAGTTTTTTTTTGATGCGCATCCCCTCAAGTTGGAACAATGCGTGTGTGTGTGTGTGATACTGCAAAAACACCATATGCCTTATGAGCAAGCTCAGCCCTACCAAGCCAACCTGGACCCCCAAAGTATGTAGAATAATAGCGCTTTACAGGTTTTGGGCCATTGTTTCACTTACGTTTGGGGGTTTAGCTAGACCCCACGTCCCCAGAACCGTGAGACCTTAAACTCGGAGCCCTGAAAACCCATGAAAACCGTTTCGCCGGAAAGGAAACTGAACCTGAAACACCTCAAAAGCTGACGCAGCTGCTCTGCCCGAAGTTTATGTATATGGGTTTAGGGTTGCCAGTGTTTCCCATGCTTCTTCCGCTTGCCAATAAACTGGACTATCTTCACGAGCACCTCTCGGCCCTCTTGCCGGGCCGCCGTAAGCCCAAAGAGCTATTTCGGGATGTCTGCATCCATCACCTCAGGTGGGAGTGCCACCATCCTCGTCCACACAACCTGCTTGTAAACTGCTGATTAATAACCGCCTCTATTGTCGGAGAAGGGGCCCTAAACCCTAACACCTCATAGGTCCTAAGACCGAAGCCCTACAGTAACTCCTGCAAGTAGTGGGTTTTGCTGTTTCGGTGCGGTGGAGGCGGGCCTTTCCTTCGCGCCACCAGATGGAAAACTCCTTCGCTGGAACGGAGAAAAGGATGAGGGTTCCGGATTTAGGAATGCCGGGCTCCTTAATTTCAAGGATCCTTCTTTGGGGAGTCCATATGCAACCCGAAACGCTAAACCGCAAATCCTAAAGGGCTGGCAGATTGTATTGGGGCTTCTTGACTTCATATTGTAGCAAAGGACGGGTCGCTGGATACCCTTATATCAGATTGGTTTACGGCTTACGGTTTGAGGGTTGGGACTTCGGCGGCAGGAAACCCTACACCCACAGCATGAGAATGTCAGGGCAACTGCTGGATCACTACTCGGTGCCCCCACCTAGGCAGGGACACTTGCCGTCAAGACGAAGTACAGGCTCGACTCTGCGAAAGAGTTTCGTGATGAACTCAAGTCATCTGAACCATATACTATAACTAAAGAACTATATAAATGTACTCTAAATGAACTTTGACTTACTACAACTAATGAACTTGAATTCACTAACTATAATTTACCCTCAGTTAGTGAACTATGAACTATAACTACTGAACTATGGTTCACTATATAGTTACTAAGCCTATAATATACGACAATGGTGCCCCGAAGCCCAAAAACTCCCCTTTCTGCCAACTGTCTGGGCTGAGGTTTAAGGATTTAGGGCTTTAGGGTTTCGGGGTTTAGGGTTATAGGCCATAGGGGTTTAGGGTTTAGGGGTTTAGGGTTATATGTAGGCCATGGGGGTTTAGGGTTTAGGGGTTTAGGAGTTTAGGGTGTAGGGCATGGCAATCACGCTGCTCTAGGGTAGAACGACTCGGTACGTTTCGGAACCGCGCGAAGCTGCCAAGATCGGGCCTCGAAGTCTAGACCAGTAAGCCGGACGGTTTAGGGTTTAGGGTATAGGGACTATAGCTTAGGAATGTAGACCTAAAGGATTATCCAATTATCTCCCTGGTTCTTTGTAGGGAATGGGGGAATGGGCTAAAGGGACTACATGGGAGTATACTGTACAAGGGACTATCATAAGGATCCATTCCCCCATTCCCTACCAAGAACCCTGCAGGGAGTTATAAGGGCCTCAGCGGGCTGTACCCCACGACTACTTCTCTTCAGAAGATCCAGGGACCCTGTGGCAAACCCCTTACATCCGAGTCCTCATGCAGTCTTTCAGCGAAAGCCAGCTTCGCTCGACTGGCAGGCGCGAGATTGGTACAACAGCCACATTGCGGGTTTAGAGTTGAAGAGGAAAGGGTTTTTTTTGCGAATCGGCTGTCATGGCAATTGCAAACCGTTGTGCACAGCGCAATCGCTGCTGCCAGCCAGCGGATTGAGATTCAGACGGTTGGCCATTCGTGGTTAGATGCCATTCTCGATCACACACTTTTCCTAGGTCGTTAGAACAACGCAACACGAATGACAGTTTCGTTCGGGCACTGTGAGAAAAAAATCTGTCTATATGTTCAGGACATCTTGAAGAAGCTGATGGCATCGGCTGGCGCATGTAATCCGTGCCAACGGCTAACCGCTGGCATGTTGCTTGTATCCGTAGCAACATGCAACAACTCAGGCAACCCGCAGCTTCCACCACCCTCGGCAGTGACCGGCTCCGACATTGAATCAGCAGGTGGACAGGCCACCGGTCTGGTTGCCTTTTCAGGGTGCTTTATTATGGGTTCCTTATACATGTCCTTAACCAGGTAGGTCAAGGTGCTTGTTCGATACCTGAACACATAGAGTGTTGCTGAAGCCGCTGCAGTTTGAGGAGCGGCCTTGAGAAATCCAGTCACCGTGGCCAGTCACCTGCTTAAAGCTCGGCCAAACACGCCAGGCAGTCGTCAGAATACGAGCCCTCTGGGTCGAAGATACCTGGCTCAACGGGGTTTAGGGTTTTGGGGTTCCGGAACCTTGGGCTGTTCTTTGTTCTTTAGGGAACTTAGCTTGAAGTCACCATCATCAGGAAATAACAAAGCTACTTGCCCCAGGCCCCTATCATGGTAGCTTTAAACTGCTGAAACGAGCTCTTCCCCCACCTGCATACCCAAATCATCAATGGCTCGTGAGAGGAAAACTCCGAACCAAACCCTACACCCTAGCACTCAGGGTACCTTAGTGCCGCTTTGACAACAAAACGTAGCAAGCACCAAATTATGAATGTTCAGCTGGGCTTCAATACTTGCTGAACTATGGTTCGGGGGACTGTTTCACCGTGATGATACTGATTGGCACTAAGGTAATCCGTAATATGATCCATTTATCAGGAATCTCGATTCAACCTCGCACGCTATAGCCTGAGGACTGGATGTCGAATCCCTGTTGTTTCTCCCATCTCAGCGTTGCCCAGCGAGCTGATCTTTGAGCTCAGTCAAGGCGTCTTGGTCGCTTCCTTGGGCGAGGGTTTAGCCGATGTGTGGGTGCTCAAACTATTTTATAACTCAGTGCTTTATGGGGTTTCGAGTTTTGGCCCTGGCCCTTGAAGCCAAGCTCGTAGGCAGTAGGGGGGAGTCTCGCACCCCGGCGGACCCTGAAACCCTAAAGCCATAAAGCCCTAAGGCCCTGAAACCCTAACCCTTGCCAATCCGAGACTCAGCTCCTTCAGGTGCTTCCTGGTCAGCCACTGCCAGTCCTGTGCTTTCAACGCCTAAAGTTTTTAGAGCTTAGGGAAGCAAAGAAAGAAACAAATCATCGAACTTAGAGTGGTAAGTTGTTACTAGTTATAGGAGTCGTCGTCCTGTCGTGGTCGTCGTCGCAGTGGGAGTGCAGCACATACTCGAAGAAGAACTACCTCGAAACAGACCCAAAACCGGGACTGCTGAACCCTAAACCTCTAAACCCCAAGCCCCGAAACAGAGCCTAGAGGTCAAGGACATCATCACTAGGTGGGACCCGGAAGCCAGAGTGGCCTGTAAAGGTTGCTATTAGGAATTCTTACTAGGCTCCTCAAAGGGATATAGTGGATGCCAGAAAGTTGGAACATGGCTTGAGGAGGATTGATGCTAGGATCCCTTATACTTTACCTTAAGGCCATAAGGATAGTCATGTTCCAACTTTCTGGCTTCTACTATATAGGATTGGGGTCAAGGGTTTTGGGATCTCTGATGTGACACAAGCATCTGAAGTATAGGGGGCGACCATCACCAATCTGGAGTAGCTTACGGTGGATTGTGGATAGGCTCGGACAAGTGAGCAAGTTAAGGACACTTGAGCACAAGAACTTTGATCCCTAATACAGGGGCCTTTAAGACAAAATCCGAGATTTAAAATGTTATACTATACTTTGGTCCAGCAAGGAAACCTGTAAGGAGTTCCAATTGCTAAGGCCCTGCATTGGACTCAGCGCCCTGCTTTCTGGGAATCTTGTCTTTCTTGCCCCATTGCATCGTTGCAGCTCCCGGACATGTTGGTTGTGCCTGAAACACTAAGGACCCCAAACCCCGAACCCCAATCCCTAAACCTAAACGCAAGACAACCCTGTATCTGAACCGGCAATCCCCAACCTCTGACACTTAAAGATAAAGAACTTAGGGTTGCGTTTGGGGTTTAGGGTTTAGGGTTTGGGGTGTTTAGGGTGCTTAGGGTTGGGTTGAAGGTTTGGGGTTCAGGCGCTGTTGGGTTTGAGATCAAGGGCTTGAAGGGTTTGCAGCAATCTCAGCTTTAGATCTAAGTTGCTTCTGGAATCTGATGTAGAGATTTTAATAGGGGGAAGCAACGATGCAACTATGCTCATATTGCCTGGAGACTCAGGTCCTTCTGCGTGAGGTTCAGCTGACGGCACAGGTCTTCCTGCGCCTGCCGGTAAGCCTCAGCGGAAGTTGAAATAGCTCAAGCTTTCCATACAGAGCCTTGCACTTGGCGGATGCAGAACTCAACTGTCAACTGTTTCAAATCAAACCAGGCTTTACAGCCAAACTCCAAAAGCCTAAGCCACAAGACCGCGTCTAAAGCATGAGGAGCATGTACCCAAAGCGCGGGTTGAAGTGCTCGGCCGTAGACAATACAGAAGCATGAGCAAGGGCTTTCGTTTTATCTGTTGGGAAGTCGAAGGACTTGTGACCACCAAGACATAATTCTCCCTCTTTCCCCTCTTCTGAATCCCCTCCCCCCGGTTAAGTCCCCACCGACCCCTCCAAAGAAAACATATTTTGGCTTGTGCAGACTGACTCTGCAAGCTTCTTGCCCCCCGCCCCCTCCCCGACCCCTTCCCCTGCACCCCACATTCGTCGTCTTATTGGGCCCTGCACCTGCGACGGATGACGCGAGGCGTTTACGGGTGCTTGTGTCCTTGCTTCGTTGCCGGTCTGAAAAGTAACGCTTCACACCGGCGGCATTGTTAGGAATCCTACTACTTATGGGTGGAGTTGATAACCAATCAAGGTTCGCAGAACGACGCAAGCAGCGAAATGCCAAGGGACGGCCATATCAGCATCGTCCTCACTGGAGAAACATGGTTGCTGGCTACACCCTCGAGGCTGGATTATGTTGGATAGTTTGTTGTCGAGGTACGAAAAGTTATGCAATCCTCTGGCCACCAGCCATGCTCTAAAATCACTGTTCAACTGACCATGATTCTCTGCTTGCAAAAATAGTTGTATCGCAAGTAAGAGCTTTGCAGCATGCTTGGGCGGTGAATGGAAGATATGCATGGCCCCTGCTATTTGTAAACCGGCATGAGGCAGCGTATACAACTATATGGGTAGTTGTCAAAATTCAGGTCCCTTTTTGGGTACCCTACATAATAGGTGCCGTATTATAACAGGGACCCAAAAAGGGACACTAATATGGACAACCACCCATATGGAGTCACACGGAATCCCAAGAGAACCGTTCTTTCTGCCAAACCCCACAAGCGCTCGAGATGTCTCGATGGGAAGGTTAGTTCAGCAGGATGCAGGTAGGGTCTACCGTACTAGTAATTAGACTAACCAATGTACCTTTAAGAAACGGATGTGACCCCTTACAAAGTGGTGCATTTTCCTTTTGTAAAAGACTTTCAGTAGGGCTTTGGGCTCTTTTTGTAGCTTTGATCTTTATGGGTTAGTCACGACTTATGTAGGGTGTCGGGCATAGGTATGTAAAGGTGTTGAGTTCTTAGATTCTTGTTGTAGGGTGTAGGGATTATAGGATTTAGGATTAAGGCGACCACGCTGCACAACAAATTCAAAACATCACACATAGTTCTCGGAATAATAGCACGGGTCCTCCTCGTTCTCCTCGGTGAGCAGCTCAAAGCCCTAGTTAGGTTCTCTGAAGCCCCTTATACTCTTATACTTTGGAACCCTTCCCCTTAAAGGAACCCTTTCTTTTCTCCCACTTGTTAAGGTGCCTTTGATATGATCACACACCTACGAAAAGCAGCAGACGAAGAAGTCCACACAAGGGTTGCTGCAACGGGTTCTACGAACATTACGACAAGGGTTGGAGGATGTACGTAGAAGCCTTCGAAGAGTTTGGGGTGGTTACTATGATACGTGCAGAAGGCATCCTGGAGTATAGTATTAGCAATAGTCCAGGCCCCATTTCTCATGTCACGCGAGGAGTGGAATGGAAAGACAAACGGCCATCGGCAACTGGCGACCCCCGACCTGAATCAAATGGTGCCAATAACTCCGAAACCTTGCACAAGTCCCCCAAGGAAGACGGAAGCTGTCCACACAAGTAATATATAGAGGCCTGAATAAATACGAATATTGTTCGTTCGGGTTCTTTACCATAGGTATGCTATAAAAGAGCATGATGCCCTATTCTATATAATTCTGAAGGCCGGTACAGTAACCCTCATAACGGGGGCGGTAGTACATGATCCGGGCTAGATTTCGGTACCGGCTGTATCTCGAGCTTTCTCGGTGGGTAGACCCACTCGGAGGATCGCGAGACTTAGTAATACGGGTCATAAGTACCCTGAATTCGGGCTATGAGTATTCATACTGACATAGTATCTTAATAAGCCAAGTTATTGAATCCCATGCTCCTTCGAGCGCACCCGCCTTGCAAGACCTGAAACCCCAAACCACCAAGCCCCCCACTCCCAGAGGCTGAGCCTCGCATCTCGAAGCGCCCGAGGTCCGACTGGCTCAACTCAAGACTCAAAACACGAAAATCCATCGCCCCAACACTAAACCCTGACCACCCCTCCCCTGACAAGAAAGTAGCTCCAAGATCACCAAAAACTAGTGTAGGGGTCTGAACAATTAGAATAGGGTTTTGGGGCACATTATACTGTAAGTGTACTAAGGAGCCCCCAAAATCGTGTTGGTAATCATTTAGGCCCCTATATTAAACCTCTTGGAGTCTTCGCTGAGGGCCTGACTGGCCAGACTTGGTTCCAGGACGGGAGCTTCAATTCCCAGTTCCTCAAGCTGCTGCTTCTTGGGTTTAGAGTTCAGGGTTTGGGTTTTGGGTTTTGGGTTTAGGGTTTAGGGTTCAGGGTTTTGGGGGAATCGATGTGGCTTAGGGATGACGGGCTTCGGGTCGATTGGACTGGGGCTTTATGGCGGTTGTGTGCGCTTTGTTCGGCTTTTTCGGTGTATTTAAATGTTTGACTTAATGGACTGAAGAGAACTGGGGCTTATAAGGGCTTCATAGGGTATTCATAACAGGTACAATGAAGGTTTTACAAGTTGAATGTGGAGGCTTCAGAAACCAGCACGAGTTTTCATTTTTTACAGCAAACCACTGAGAAGATGATAAACGGGCCGTCCTCTTCATCCACTTGATCAAGGGACTGTTGGTTGTGCTTCCGACCAACCTAAATATCCTGCGAGATTTTGCGGCAGGGGTGCTTGGGAGTTCAAGGTCTACTACTACTACTACTACTACTACTACTACTACTACTACTGTTACTGTTACTGTTACTGTTACTGCTACTGTTACTGTTACTGTTTGGGGTGTCGATAATTCTGAGAATTCGCGAAACGGGCTTACTGTTTCGAAGCTAGGTCTTGGCAAAGTTTGTTCGCAGAATTGGGGGGGGCTTGCCGAGAGGTTTGGGGTTGGAGGGTAGTCCTTCGGACCCATGTGAACCCGAAAACCGCACAGTCAAACACATCACCTCATTGTCCAAGTATCGGGTTGGGTTGGGGTTTAGGGTTCAGGTTGTTGCGCCCACCGGGCGCAAGAGCGAAATTTCTGCTGGGCCCAAGCATATCCTGTGGAAGCTCAAAGCTCACTTACCCAGTACATGGTCTCCATCGGGCCTGTGAGTTTAGAGTCCGCCTCAACCCTCCAAAACCTACAGTCCCTATAACCTCTATATTATGGTTTTTCATAAGACGGTACAAAAAAATGGGCTAAGGTGGGTTTGGGGGCTGTTGATCCAAGTGGCGCTACCCTCAGCTGCTCCCGCATGAAGAGCTCCACGGCACGGATAGCCGAGACAGAGAAGCGTGGCAGCTTCTCGTTGTAGGCCTGAAAAGCTCAGAGCAAAGATCAGGTGTGGCACAACCGCCACATGACATAACTATCGCACACCGGTGTCCGCCTTTTGCGCCCTGAATCCCAGCTCAAGGGGCTCAAGGGAACAACTCACTTGCCATTAGGGCACATAACAGGAAGCTACAAAGAAGCAGGTTTTGGTAGTTTAGAGTATCCACTGCCCAACCCTGCCAACCTGTGATCCCCCAATATTCACTCTGAACCCGACATCCCGAAGCTCAAAAGTTTCAAACCCTGAAACCTCAACTCAATCTTTGTAGATCTCAAACCAAGCCCAACCAGCATCCTAACCTCCTCAACCTGTACACAACCTTCCCAAGCCCTGAACCAAGGCCCAATAACTGACAAGAACCCTAAAGCTAATCCCCAGATCCAAGAAGCCCCAATACCTGAACCCCAAGCTGGCACTCTGGAGCCGTAAGCCCAAAGCCGTCAAGCGAACGCAGCAGAACCAAATCTAGACAGGCGAGACCCTTATCCCTTAGACCCTATACCCCAAACCCTATATCCTAAACCCCAAGCACAAACCCTGAACCCTAAACCCTATACCCTTAAACCTTTCAGCCCTCTATATAAGTCCTTCAAAACTGAAATCCCGAACGGAAGATCAGCGCCTGGGAAGGGACCCACACGCCGTGGGAACCGAAGGGGCTGATCAAAGCCACCTCTTGGCGAATGGGTGTTTAGGGTTTAGGGTTCAGGGTTTAGGGTTTAGGGTTTACTTGAATGTTCATGGGTAGTTATAAACGAGGTATGGGTTACAATTACAGTTATAACCCCACTTATAACTACCAATGTCATGAAGCTCCAAGTAGGATTTTGCGTTTAGGGAAGCAAGCTCTTGGGCAAACTGAGAACGGGGTGTCATGGGATCTCTGCATCGGCGTGGAAGGTGTGGGGTCGAGGGCTCGGGGTTTGGGATTTGGGGATATGCCATGTTGTAGGTTTTAGGGTTTAGGGTTTAGGGATATGCCATATTGTAGGTTTTCGGAGGAAAGGAGTAAAGCCTAGGGTGGTGGGATTGGGGCTTCGGGTTTCGCGATTTCGGTTGCAGGGCGATGTAGGGTTGCTTACGAAGCATCTGACCAACACTGGGGCCTTCTTAAGGAACTTATTGAAATTACCATAATAGGGATCTATAGTAAAGAATATTATGGCTTCTTGACTATGGTAACTTAAATTAAGTTACTTAACAAGAACCCAGAACAGGCCCAGCTTGAAGTGTTCCAGCTAGGACGGTCGGAGCGCCTTCTTCTTAAACCCTAAACCCTAAACTCGAACAATTAAAAAATAACATTTCCGGGCAGGAGCGTAGCAGTTCGGAGTTATGAAGGTCTTGAGCCGTCCGTAATTCGGAAGTACAGGGCTGCACGAGCTTCTTAGGGGGGCAGCTTTCAAAGTGCGCCATGGCGATGTGGGTTCACAGATACAACTAGGTTCCATCATATATTCTGGCTTGAGTGAAATTTACTCACGATCCCCCCACACCAAGAATGGAGTAAAAACCACAAACAGAATGGGACTTGGCAAAAACAAACCCAAGCCTGAAACCCCTCGACCCCAAAGCCTACCAGGTCAGCAGCAGTCCCAATCAAGAAATCAGAGTTCGGCGTTGTGGTTTGAGGTTCGGGTTTAGGGTTTAGGATTTAGGGTTTGGGCTCATGGTTGAGGGTTTACGCAGTTGAGCAACTACAGTTTATGGTTGAGCCTTGATAAACCTAGGGTCAAAAAGACAATTGTTCAGAGCGGGCAAAATGCAAGTCAATCCGTTGCAGCAACCAATTGCAAGCATCACCAGAAGCGCGAAAATATGCAAAAGGCGTCACTGTGCACTATTATAACACCTTGCAAGTCAAATAACCAATGCTCCTGAACAAGACTTGAATCTAGAACGGTTAGAACCAATACCAGGATAGAAATGCATCAGGCAAGCTGGAAAATAGCATGCCAAGCTGGGTTCCTGTTAAGGAAGCTAAGTGAAGTTACCATAACCAGGAAACCCAATTATTTACTGTCGGTCCTTACTATGGTAGCTTAGATTAAATTAAGTTCCTTAACAAAACCCTCGAATTCGATGGGAAAAACAAATTACTTCTGTGACTACTATCGGTAAGACAACGAAAAAACCAAAAGATGTGAACAAGTAGAGATACAGAGACTTGAAACATCAAAGCACCCGACACGGTTCAATGTAAACTATCACGAATAGAAGGAGCAGCATGTTGATGCAGGGGCTTTCATAGTCAGACTGGGGCTTTATTCAGACCTCTCTCTCTCTCACGCTCTGCTGTTTCTGTCTCTATCTCTGGATATCTCGCTCTATCCGTGTTACTTATATATATATATATACATACATATGTATACATATATTATATAATATATAACATCTCTCTCTCTCCTCTTTTTCTCTCGCAACTTATACTTTGGACAAATTCCACATCCTCCAAGCAACAGCTGACGACCGACAAAACGCGAAACCCTACAGTGAACCCCAGAAAGTTGGAACATAGTTTTAGGAGGATTCATGCTGGGATTCCCTATACTTTACTGTAAGGGCATGAGGCCAATGATGTTCCAACTTTCTGGCTTCTGCTNACAGTGAACCCCAGAAAGTTGGAACATAGTTTTAGGAGGATTCATGCTGGGATTCCCTATACTTTACTGTAAGGGCATGAGGCCAATGATGTTCCAACTTTCTGGCTTCTGCTATAAACCGCCCAAGGTTTAGGCTTTCAGGTTTAGAGCTTCAGGAGTTGGAGGCTTAGGGATTAGGGTTTAGGGTTCAGGTTTAGAGCTTTAGGAGTTTGAGGTTTGGGGATTAGGGTTTAGGGTTTCAGGTTTGGAGCTTTAGGAGTTTGAGGTTTAGGGATTTACTGTTTAGGGCTTAGGGGGACATAAGGCGAAACGCAAAAGCCTAAAACACCACCGTTCTAGGGTTCCTTCGTCCTTAATAGAGGGGCCTTAGCAATTAGAATAGGGTTTTGGGGCCCAGTATACTAAGGAACCCCTAAATGAATATAGGTAATTATTTAGGCCGCTATATTAGGTTTTCGGGTGTTAAGGAAACCCCAAACCCGAAACCTCGATACGCTGCTGTCCGGTGCCCAAGGCCTGCCCGGGACCGAGCACCGCCAGTGAGCCCAGCTGCATTGCATCCAGCCTCTCCAGCACCTTTCGGCTGCCCTTTAAGGGGTCTAGGGTTTAGGGTAGCGTTTACAAGGGCTCGATAAGGGGCTCGCTTGAACTTTGAATGCAAAAGATGTGCAAGAGCTCTGACTGAAGCGACAGCTGGGATCCCGCCCTCATCCCAATCCTAGCCCTAAAAAGACCCCTTACTTACCATTTAAGCTTTGATAGAAGGTACTTGGGGAGTCTAGATAGAGCTCCTCCAAGCCCGAATCAGCTGAGAGGGCTGAAGCTAAAAATCCAATTTTCGGTCTGCGGCAAACAGCTCCGTGAACGTCTCGAAACCCCTGAAGCCTCACAGCCCTGTCTGGGCTAAGGGGTAGGTTTACGGCCCCTTCCTTTTTGAAACTGCCATATGGACTATATCAAGGTCCCTTGCTTGCTGAAGTTGGCCCGGCTACCCGGAGGTCTACTGGGAAGAAGGATCCCAAGCACGTTTAGGGATGACGCCCTGCACCCCAAGAACTCGAATCACCACCCTCTGGACCCCATCAGACAAAAGACCCTACTTGGAGGTTCATGGGTAAGCCCGCCTCCTTCAGCGCAGAAACGTCCCTGCGCCCGACATGCGTGACGTAGCAGCCAACCAGAGGTGGCAGGAAGTGAAAAACGCTTGCCCCGGAGACCTCTCGAGCTTTTGTTGCTGCAGCTCTCAACGCATGTCCATAGGCTTCGCAGACTTAGCCGATTAACTTGAGGGTGTGGGCTTGATAGACGGCGACACAGCTGATACTTCGAACTCCGTTCCCTAATCTGCTAGAACCAGAACTGTGATGCTGAGCAGAAAGACACGAAGAGTTCAGCTTTAAAGGGGTTGGGGCTCGAAGGGTTAGCACTTGAGACGTTCAGGGTCTAAGGTTCACAGCACCTCAGACACCAGATGGATTCAGATAGCTGTCGTTGTCTGCTTCAGTGCTTGAGGGGTTCTGACTCCAAGTCGTCCTGATATAGGGATATGCGGTGTTGGTGCGGGGAAATCCAGCAACCCAAGCATGAATCTTCTGAGCTTCAACTCAAATCCCAGAGGCCGTAAGCACAGCGCGAGCTAAGGCATTGTCTGAGAATGTCCGAGAACAAGAAAACCTAGCTCTCATCGTGGCTTCTTTACCTTGGAAGAAAGATCCCTCTGGGATTCGGAAGGGTTTAAAGCTTCAGGGTTCAGGAGTTTAGGGTTTAGGGATTCAGACTGAGCCCTCTGGCAGACTCGGTGCCTGATTGTAGACAGTGAAGTGCGGCGGGACATGTGTATCCTGATGGTAGGACGTCACGTAGTGCGGCATCTTCCAGATCAGATACCTGAGCGAGCCCTTACGGCCAACCCTCTGCCCTACAGAGTATGTACTGTACGAGGGCATGAGAGGGCTCTTCTCGATTATGTTTGGTAGACTGCCTCCTGTTGGGTAGCAGCAGAGAAACAAAGCCATGAGTGTCACTTCCTTGCACCACCCTTGATTATGCCTTACATCTTAGCGTACCTTGAACTGCCAAAGCCTAAACTTTCTAGAGTCCTTCGAAATTCCATATTTAGGGTAAATGTTTAGCACGACGGCCAAGAAAGCCTCAACAGCAAAAGCCCAGTTTATCCTAACAAAGAACCTCTACACCCTCACCCCTGGACCGCAATCCCGAAACCCCTTACACCTGAAAATCTAAACCCCAACTTGATACTAGTTCTGCCAAGTTGCAACATCTTGTTCAACCTGTTCGAGCTCTATCGAACCCCACTTATACCTAGGCCCCGAAGATAAGCCTCTTCGTGGAGTGCTGAGGGAGCGTGCGTGATAGAATGACCTTCAAAATATTGGATAAATCCGTCTATTCCTTAGGGTTCCGCAATCTATTATATACATATATATATATATGTATGCATATGCTTTTGTATATGTATATGCGTATATGTATATGTGCCCCTGGCCCCTGAGAAAAAGCTTGCTCTGATAATTACGCCGCCCCTTTTGTAAGAGAGCTTCTTGGGTAATAATATGGGGGGGGAACGACAAGCAGTGGATGGCTTCGATCGGAGGTTGCTAGAGGCAGACTAAACAGATAGCAGAACAGAGATTCAGATAGGGTTTATTTAGGGTTTAGGGGTTTAGCGCTTCGGGGTTTGTTTTGCTTGCAAAGCGCATCTTTTCCGATCGGGGTGTGGGTTTTGGTGTTCAGGGCTTAAGGTTACGAAGAAGAACAGAAGTATCGTGGCTAGGCAGCATACTTTTGCTTGGGTTTTTCGAAGAGATACTCGCAACACGATGTTGCAAAAACTTGCCGAAGGGCTTATCCTTGCCAAATTGAAACCCTAGCTTCAGCAAGTAAGGCTGACATCGACTATCCAGCTTCAAATCTGAATCCGAAACCCTACAGCGCTACCTTCCTGCATCTTACAGCTCTTCAACCCCATAAGAAAACCTAAAAATACCCAAAACCCACCCNCCCCCCCAAAAAAAAAAAAAAAACTCAACACCCGAAGACTCTAAATCCTAAAATCCTGAGTCGCGCTACATCGCAGAAGGCCAGATGCTTGAAACCTGCAAGTCCCCGAACGCCCAAAAGCCTCAAGGCCCTGAAGTTTAGGGTTTAGGGTTTAGGGCTTAGGGTTTAGGGTGTCTCGCCGCGCAGCGGCAGTATTTTCTTTGTAAGATGGCGCCCCTACACTCCCAGGGGTGTGAGGGGGCGGCATATCCACGTTTAGACACAAAGTTGCAGTTGGGTTTAGGGTATTCTAATCTCTTGAGAATCGAAGGAATTCCCCTCTGAAAATATGGGCGCCACCCAGGTGGCCCAATGGCATGGCTCAGCCCTAGGGGCTGAATTTGACCACTCTCCAATGGCTCCACCCATTGTCCATCCAAGTAATGGTGTCAATCACTGCCGGACGTCCTCTGGGTCCAGGCACCCTAGAAAAAGGGTGGGTACGGCCTAAGCAGGCCTGGGTGGGAATTTAGGGTTTAGGGAATAGGGTTTAGGGTTTAGGGAATAGGGTTTAGGGTTTAGGGCTTAGGGTTTAGGGCGTAGTCTTTAGGGCTCAGGGGTATCGGGCTTTAGGGGACTTGGAGGTTTTGTGGTTTAGAGTTTCCTAGCATCCGGAACCCACCTGCCTCACAGAGTCGGACTTCCCCACTATGGCTTGCATTCGCACAAAGTAGTCGTCTAAGAGATCTACGTCCGTCCTGCATGCACTTCGCACCGAAAACGGCAGTGGCAAGCATTGGGGTCGTGGTCTCGGGATATCTATTTCTGTGAAAAACTATCATCGGCATCCCTGAGGATTACCATTGCTACCACAGTAGGATCTGAGCCGTTCTCGCATCCCGAATTCTACACCCCTGCATGACTCTAATTCAATCCCACAGCCTTCAAACGTGCCCTAAACCCTAAACCCTAGCAATCGGATTTCAACCCAAAGGTTCTGAAGCACTCATGCACACTGACCGTCTAGGTGAGCTGACTGCACAGGTTGTTTCGGGTCTGGACAGGGTGAGGGCTTTGCGGTTGGTGGTAGTGTGGGCATGGACAGCGGTGCTTCAGGCAACATGAACTTTCTTAAGATGAATTCCGACATGTGTGTTGAAACTAGACGCAGGATGCAAGCTTTCAGGCCATGCATGTGCTGATGAAAGAATGCTGCTGATGAGAGATGTCCTGCCATGCTTTCGCAGTCTGAGAACAGGCACTCAGAAATGGGTTGTCACCTTGACCCCCGCTGAGGATCCTCCCTAAACGAACGGCCAGATCCTTTGATTCTGCGTGCGAAAATGCCATCCGCATCCTCCAAGCCCCTACATCTAGGAGCCTGACCTAGTAGAAGGCCTCAGTACGTAGAAGAGGGTGTTCGTCCAAAGTAAAAAGGGCAGAAGGGGATGCGACTAAGATTCAGACCTCTATCTTGAGCATTGAAACTTAGATCCTATAAACCCCGAACCCGGAAGAAAAAAAATTAGGAGGTGCTACTAGGGCCACATGAGGGTCGAGGTCCAGTCCTCTCGCTCCCCTTCAAGCTGTAGTCCCACCTCCAGGCAGAAGGGTCTAGGGTTCAGGGCTCAATGTCTGTAAAGATTTGCGGCCACCGCTCTGATCGAGCCCCGGAGGTCGCGCAACATCCGCAGGAACAGTAGAAACTAGCTCGCTTTCCGCCTCATCCCAAACCTCCAAGCAGGAATCATAAACGCGCCATGCCATGGCATCTTGACACAAAGCGCCCAAATAGCAAACTACCCGCCCGCCGAAATCCCGAACCAAAAGACCCAAAGCCCTAAACCTCGTAAACCCTAAAACCCCCAAAGGCCAGCCAACCGGTTTGCGAAGCCAGGCCTTGTGTTCAAGGAGCCTAGACCTGGCCAGGGCTGCCTTAGCTCAGCAACCCCCTGAAAGCCATGGCATCATAAGATAGGGGCCTTAACAGTTAGAATAGGGTTTTGGGGCCCATGATACTGGAATTACAATAAGGAACTACGAAAATAGTATTGGCAATTATTCAGGCCCCTATATTCTACGTCGTAGGGTTACAAGCCAACTTCTTGCCTTTTGTGTATGGGGTCGTCGGGCTCCAACGATAGACAAGCCCTAAGCCCAAGTTCCGAGACCCTACAGCCCTAGACCGGCTAAACAACCCTAAACCCCAGTCCCGAAACCCTACAGCTAAACCCTGAACTGTAGCCCCGAAACCCTAAAGACCTAAACCGGTTAAACCCTGAACCCTAGCCCCGAAACTCTAAACCGGCTAAACCCTCAACCGTGGTCCCGAAACCATAACCCTAAACCGGCTAGTTCATATGCATGCATATATCGTGCGCACTGAACCTCTCGGAGAAACTACACTTTTCCCAGTTCCCGAGCCTGAATCCTACGGCTTGCAACACCCCAACCTCTACCTGACCTGTAGTTACAAGGACCTACCTTCTGCAGGATGTTAGTATGTAAGGATATCATGAGAAGGGATCCTGAACATCTTGGCTGTTGGTGAATTTGAAATGTTAGGTAATCCAAAACATCCACATCCCTAAACCGAAACCTTCAACTCTAAACCCGAAACCCTAACCGAAACCTTCAACTTTAAACCTCAAACCCTAAACCCTGAACCCAAATCTTCAACTCAAAACCCTCAACCAAAAAATCCCAAACCGAAACCTTCAACTCTAAACCCCAACCCCTAAACCCTAAACCGAAACCTTCAACTCTAAACCATAAACCGGAACCTTCAATTCTAAACCCTAAACCCTAAAACCTAAAACGCTAAACCGATACCAAGGCGCAGCTCTTGGACCGGGATCTGCTCACCGGCCTGCCCACGCACCCGGGCACCGGCACACACACCCACAGACCGGGTTTAGGGTTTAGGGGTTTAGGGTTTAGGGCTTAGGGTGTGGGGTTATAGTTTGGGACTGGGCTCTGACACGTTTTCTTTACACGGATTTTGACTCTTATTTCGGGGTGGATTTAACTCTTATTTCGGGGTGGATTTGACCCTTATCTTTGGGGATTTGACTCTTATTTGGGGTGGATTTGACCCTTATTTTTGGGGATTTGACTCTTATTTCGGGGTGGAATTGATTCTTATTTTGGGGTGGATTTGGCGCTTATTTCCGGAGATTTGACTCTTATTTTGGGTTGGATTTGAGGCTGAGGCTCAGACGGTTCCATCGCTCCAATGTTTCGCTCGGCACATCGAGACGTAGGTCCAGATCAGCAGTCGGACAGCCGGCAGCCGACTCGAACCCAGCAGAGCCCCAGAGCAGGATTGAAATATTTAAGTGAGTAGCCTATGCCTTAGCTTAGCCTATGCCTAAGCCTAAGCCTATGCTATGCTTCTGCCCAGTCTATATACATAATATTCGAGTCCGCCGCCCAGGCCAAGGCAATACTGTACGGTACGTGGCTATCCCCACATTACCCAAAAGCAGGCAAAAATCGGACCTTTGATCCGACACCTGCTACGAAACCTAGTGTTTACTTGCCTTTGATCATTGTCAAAGCTCGCTGCTTCAAACTTTTGTCCAAAGGAAGTTCCTGATTTTTCACAAGATTGTACCCTCGTCTCTCCTGCTAGAAGATCCCGAGTGAGGGCTTGGGCCATCGTCACATTCATCTGAAACTCGGTGAGGTTCACCAAGCTCGGGTTCTCATCATTGGCATCGACTCTCTGAAAAAATTGGGCGTCTTTCTGAACAGCTGCTGCCAGCTGATGGCATTCCGGAGTCATGGCTGCCTCATTGCCCTCTGTAGCGAGGGGAAACGAACGAATGCCTTTCACCCATGTGCCCGTAGACGTCAGAAAGTCCTTTGCCTTCGGGGCAAAGATCGCCAATAACTGAACATTTGCATCTTTGAAAAGAGATTGGATGGACTGCTTGTTGAGGGGGTCGGCCTGGAAAACACCAGGGACCTCAAAGCGGGAGCGAACATCACTGAACATGGCCTTGCCGCTTGATGTCATGTCCTCCAAGTCCGCACGGCCCACGACAAGCATCTGCTGGAAGGAAGCCTTGAGGTAGGCCAGGAGCTTCTTGTAGTAGTTCAGAATCGTGCCGTGCTCGAGGTTGTCGTCCTTGGTCAAGGTATTCAAGATGGCCTGGTAGTGCATAAAGGTCGCCTGCAACTTCTCGAAGCCGCCCACCGCTGTTGCCAGCACACTGGCCTTGCTTTCGAAAACGAACTGTGCATTCTTCTCTTGCAGCGCCTTCTTGTAGTCCTGCAACACCACCGAAAAGGCCTTGCAAGTTTCGGCTCGAGCAAGGAGGTTCTGGAAGGTTTTGGCATGCCTTGTCATCTGGCCCAACACTCCACACAGACACAAGAATGAGCAATGCACCATCTCATCCGCCTGGTCTTCGGGAGCATCGGCAGGCCGGGGCATCTGAACCACAGCATCCTTGCCCTTAAGGACGGTGGCGAAGCTCATGTAGATGAAGCTGAAGTCCACGTCACTCCCATCAGCAGGTGCAGCTGTGGGCAGGTCTCGCATGATGTCCTCAAAGTTGGCCTCAGGGACGAGGACCTGTGCAGCGAACTTGGCGAAGTCGCTGCAGCTTGCTGTCACCCAATCCTTCGCAGCCTTCTCAAGAAAGGAAGTCAAGTTATTCAACCCGAAATGGATCCATGGAGCCACGATCTTAACCTTCATCATCAGGTCGTTGTCGTGCAAAGAAGCATAAAGGTCAATGATCTCCTTGGCCATGATCTCCCCTTCCTTGACAGAGACCTGACTGATCTTGACCACCTGGGAAAAGGCAGCAGCAAATTGCTTGAAGAAGCAAAGGAAGGCAAAAGGGTGTCCTCCAAATGTTGAGCACAGTCCCTGCCCAACAACTTGGTCAATGGAACTTTATGGAGAGGTTGGAAGGCCTCCAAGCCGGACAGCAGCCGGCTACACTCCAATGCTTCCCCATCTTTGAACCCGTCCTTGCACAACTTTGCGATCAACATATCCATGGCCTCGAACTGCTTGGTCTTGTAGGCCACCACGGACAACAAACCTGTCTTGAGCTCCTTGATCTTGCTCTCGACGATCCCAAGCTCCTCTTCGTGCTTCGTCTTGAAGGGACTGGAAGCTCCATCGACAGCTGCCTGCCATTTTGCCACCATGTCGAAGATCTTGGCCTGGGAGGGGATTGCCAATTCCATCTCGCCCTGCTTGTCCTTGAGAAGTGAGTCCACATTCATCACCTTCAACTCGCCAGCTATCTGAACTGCAACCCCCACATCGATCTGGAAGAGCACATCGGCCTTGAATTGATGGATCCGTTTCTGAGCCAAGTCAGACAAGAAGATCCCAATCGGAAACAAGGTGAGTCCTTTATGGAAAGGGCCCTGCTTATTCTTGAGAAGATTAGCCCGAGCCGTCTGCAAGGTATCGCAGCTGTCTTCGTCGAGGGCATCCTCGCACATAGTCAATTGGACAAGCGACTCGAAGCGCTCAAGGTCGATCTTCAAGTTGGCATTGGAGTCGCAGATGTTGGCGATCGGCGACTTCTTAAACTCAGCGAGGAACTTGACGAGGCGATTGACAGCTGCCTTCGAATCCGGGACTGGTGATTTCTCAGCACCGGCATCAGAAGAAACCTCCTCCGATGACTTGGCCCCTGTCGCTTTGACACTCAGCAACAGGTTGTTCAATGTTTGCAGGATTGCACCGATCTGAAAGTCCAACACTGAAGCCATGCTGTCGGGCTCCGTTGGCTTCATGCTGTCGGTCATCAGGGAACCGATGCCGGTAGGGAACTTGTCCTTCATGGCCGGATCAAGGTATTGCATGAAAGTCTGGAAGTCATCATCGTTGGCAAAGGCCGCCAGCTCCTTCCGGACAAGCACACAATTCACCTGTTGGGGTAGCGAAACTCCAACATCTCGAAGAGCTTGGGCCCTCGCCGCCAAAGTCGATGCTGCAGCCTCATCATCATGGAAGGCCTCGATGAAACTGCTTGCATGCTCAACCAATACCAGCTTCTCTTGCAAAGTCTTCCAGACATTGGCTGCTCTGGAATTTGGCCCCTGATTCATCACAGCATCTGAGTAAAAGGCTTTCATGTCCTGCAAGAAAAGACAGCTCGGAAAGCATCGCCCCAAACCCCAGGCCGAAGCCTAATCCTAAACGAAGCCGAAACCACAGTGTTGGGCGGTGTTGTGCTATTACTAGTATTATATATAGTAATGCTCCTAATGGTACCATTATTATTATTATTAGTAGTAGTATAGCAATAGGCAATAGTAGTAGTCGTCGTAGTAGTGCTACTAATACTAACTTTGAAAAGTAGTCTGCATTCTGAAATTGCAAGGTGGCCTACTTTTCAAAAATTCGGAGTAGTACTACGAGTAGCACTAGTAGCAGCAGCAGCAGTAGCAGCAGCAGCAGCAGCAGTAGTAAATCAACACTTCCTCCGAGAGCCGATTCTGGATTTTCTCCAAAAGCTGGTTCGTCTTATTCAAAGCGACAGTCATGACGGTCTCGGCACTCTCGAGTGAAGCCTGAAGCTGCTGAGCAGCGAGAATCACGGATTCGCTTTTCTCAAGCTCTTTGGTCTCGGCCGTCTTCTTCTTGCTTGTGGCTTTGACTGTAGCTGGAGGCTGACCCCAAGGATTCGGAATCGCATCACCAGCATTGAAGCAGCATCAGAAACCGGTTGGCTTGACGTCGCAACTGCAGCTGCATCTGGGGCGACTTGGGCCTTTCGCTTTTTGCTGGCGCCTCCGCTGCCACTAGCACGTCTATGTCTAACAGCAGCATTGCTGGCGGAAGGCTCCTCATCCTCCGAATCCGCAGGCTGAGGAGCTCGACTGGTGCTGGCTCCCGATCCCGATCCCCAAAGAATGCTGGCCAGGTCATCTTCCATAGTCGAGCTCTTGCCCGGCATCTTCAATGTCGGGTCGTCCTCGGGATTGTCAGTTCGCTGCACCTTGGCCTTCAATTTCGATTGAAAGCCCTCGAAGACAGCTTCACTTGCATGATCATTTTCCTCCTCCGAGTCCGAAAAGCACCGCTCGCGAATGCGTTTCGCAGCCTTGCTCGAGGTGTTCAGCACCTCGATGCAGCCCACCGCGAATTCGTCTTTGAGGACACCCTTGACGATTTTACCACCGTGGGAGATGGATGTCAATTTTTCGGCACCTGGAGGCCCTTCTTGGTAAGAAGGGCTGGGGGCCACAAGTACCCCAGGCATTCTCGGGTCTCGACAGCCTGGCTCTGTTCGGTCTGAACCTTGCTCTGAGCTCCCGACCGCGACCGCTTGCCTGATTTACGTGTCTGCTCCCAGGACGAAAGCTTTTTCATGTAGCTCTGCTTGTTTTCCTTGTTCTTCAAGTGGACCTGCAGCTCCTCGGTCGACATCTCACAGTACTCTGGGTCCTGCTGCTGCATGCTATGACACGGCCGGCACTGCATCGATCCGCTTGTGCGTCTCTTGAGAAGGTCGCCAGGTTGAGGGTTCTCTTTGCAAGGGTCCAACATTTGGAAGGACCTCAAGCAAAACTTGCACTCACCTGCTGCATGCTTGCTTCCTGCCGGGGCCATGGTGGGCACCAAGGGCTACGGGCTACGTACACTAGGCTTGGGTGGGAGAAGCGGAGAAGCAGCTGTGCACACAAGGTATGGCGAAATAGAAGATGCACAGCAGCACCATTGCAGCCAGCATGCGGGCATGCCACATGTCACAGAGTCATAGGAGTCACAGTCATAGCCATAGTCACATAAGCTGCATAAGGCATAAGTCACATAGACACATCACTCACATCAGTCGTCACATAGACAGACAGACAAAACAACAGTGTCACATAGACTCCTCAGCACGAATCTGATGCTGACGACGACGACACAAGAACTTGGCGACAACAACTGTTGTTGGTGTTGTGGTGTTGGTGCTGCTGTTGGCTGTTGGTGTTGGAGTTGTTGTTGTTGTTGGTGGTGGTGGTGGTGGCGGTGTTGGAGTTGTTGTTGTTGGTGGTGGTGGTGGCGGTGGTGATGGCGGTGGCGGTGGTATTGGTCGTGGTGTTGTTGTTATTGTTGGTGATGGTGCTGGTGTTGCTGTTGCTGTTGTTGTTGGTGGTGGTGTTGGTGTTGGTGTTGCTGTTGTTGTTGGTGGTGTTGGTCGTGGTGTTGTTGTTATTGTTGGTGCTGCTGTTGGTGTTGTTGTTGGACTGTGATGGAAGTGTTTCAACCCGAATCCCTCCCAGGCCACATCGCTTTTGTAATGTGCAGCTATGGCTATGATTCTATAGTCTATGATTCTATGATGTGCAATCACAGACGACGTCGTGAGTGGAATTCACTTCACGAAAAATGCTGCATTGCAACAAATCCTGCCACTTAAGGCTAAGCCTTAAGCCTTGAGCCTTAACCCGTTTGAGCCTAAGCCTAGCCTAACCCTACGAACGACTTCTGGGCTGGTCTTTGGTTTCTAGGACTTTCGACAGCAGCCACTGGCAGCGACAGACGAGCATATGAACAACATTATTCTATTATAATTTATAACATTATTATACAACAATAGCGACAAATATAATGACCCGCCCAGAAGTCGAAGAAACTGCCCTTGCTTGAAACTCGAGATTGCTGAGAAAGCTACACTACGACATCAGCCGCATCAAGCTCGCCTTGCAAGCTTCTTGGGATGGGCGGGAAGTTGCGGAGAGAGTCGGAAAGAGAACGCTTCGCCTTTCGGTTGATAGGTGGTGGTGAAGCACTGCACTTTCGCTTCACTGGCGGTGTTTGGAAATCACATTCACTCGAAGGATGAACTGAAGCACCATTCGCGAAAGTCGCGGGGTTCATGATTTGGGAGGATCGCTTTATCGGAGGTGTCCTGCAATCCTGGATGTCAATGCCGAAGGACACCTCAGTCTGCACAGCCTCGTCCACGAATGCATTCATCCGCCTCAGACCAGGATTGGCTTCACGGGTGCCACTCTCAGACTTGGCAGGATCTACTTCAAGGTAGTGCTGCTCAGGCTTATCATTCATGCATTCGTGAACCTGAGACTGCTCAGCCAGATGCTCTTCTTCATTTGTGAAATCCGAATTCTCCGAATCCTGGACCTGGTACCCGACAAACTTGGCAGACATGTCGAACTCCTCCTGAATGCAACCCTCAACCTGGAACTCGGAGGACTTCTCAGACACGTCAAGCTCGTCGTTCATCGAATCCTGGACCACGAAGTCGTTGAAGATGACTGCATTCATCCGCCTCAGACACGGAGTGGCTTCTTGGATTTCGCCGCTACCGACATGACCGACAGGATCTACGACTTCAAGTCGCCCATGACTCCGGCCGCTACCAAGCTCGACAGGATCTACGATTTCAAGTCGCCCATGATTCCCGCCGCTACCAAGCTCGACAGGATCTACGACTTCAGGTCGCCCATGACTCCCATGATCAACATCAGAATCTGAATGACATGGTTCTTCATCGCTTGGGGTCCAGAACCAATCGATACCGTTCATGAAATAGGCCAGAGGATTCTTCTCCATCGGCGGCATAGTTCTCTAAAGTCAAACCACCGAGTAACAAGTGGAAAAAAGGGCCGAAATGGACTCGACAAAGGCACTCCCACAAGCCGCACGACTTGTCGCTTATTCCGCCCCGGATAAGGAGCAAATCCGGCCCGACAAATAAGCGACAAATGCTTGGTTTCGTAGAGAAGAGCTAGGAATTTGTCGGTTATTCTCGGGCCCGGATTTGACCCTTATCTGGCCCCCGATAAGGAGCAAATCTGGGGCTGTTCGGGCTCCGTTTTGGGGCGGTTTTTGGAGCTGTTCGAGTGGGTTCGAAGGGCTTTTGTAAGGACCTTGAGGAATGCTGGGCAAGGTTTTGGCTTTTAGGCTTTAGGCTTTGGGTTTTTGGATCACTCCTAAGGATTGTGTCGGAG
The DNA here is from genome assembly GCA_003297005.1 of Symbiodinium sp. clade A Y106. Classification (NCBI taxonomy): domain Eukaryota; class Dinophyceae; order Suessiales; family Symbiodiniaceae; genus Symbiodinium; species Symbiodinium sp. clade A. Next base: position 37,901 of record BGNK01004071.1, read on the forward strand.
GCTTCGGGCTTCAGGTTTAAGACCCGGGGCCAATTCGGGATATTGGTGATTGCAAGAAATGGTCCACATGTTTCATCACCGACTCACTGCTCCGTCTGTTCTTGCGACAATTGACTCGAATTGAACAACTCTGGCTGGAGACTCGCAACGAAAAATCATCAGAGGCAAAGGCGAAAAGTTCGCGAGCCCTGACAGCGTCTGCTGCACAGATCCCGCCAGATGATCCTGATATGACACTCTGAGACCCTGATGCTACTTAATAGCTATATATTTAAGTATGAAGTTCGCATAGGCAGCATATAATCAGCATATAGCAGCATATAATATCAAATATAAAATAGAACATATCTTATATTATATGCTGCTATATGCTGATTAGATGATGCTAACTTCATACAACCGTATAGTATACCGTATCGCATATCAAATATATTCAGACAATATGCTATATGACTATGACTATATCATACAGTGAACCCAAGAAAGTTGGAACATGGGTTTAGGATTGGTGCTAGGATCCCCTATACTGTAGCTTAAGGGCATGCGGCATGAGGATATTGAATGATACTGACATTGTTCCAACTTTCTGGCTTCTACTATATATCATTATCAGTGATCAGTATTTTCAGACTATGTCAATATCAACCTATCATTAGCCTATCATACAATAATATCAATAATAATTGTCAATAAAATTCATATTCTAATATTTATATTATGTATATTTGTTATAATTTATATTAATATTACACATAATATAACATAGTAATTTCTATAGTCTATTATTTCAATTATTTCTATTCTTATCTTGCCCTAAACCCTAAACACCAAAACCCTAAATCTTAGTAGAACATAATAAAGATTACTGAGTCATATCAGAACCATTGAAACAGCGGAGAACCCAGATCACAAATTTGGCCGCCACAGGCGACACTTCGACGTTCACCCTCGCACACGGCTGGCGAGGCTCCTCATACGTAGAGGGTCGGGGATTCAGGGTTTGGGACTGGACCTATCGAAGATGAGTGAATATGCAAAGGCGAGGAGTTTAGGTTAGGGTTAGGTTAGGGTTAGTGTTCGGGAAAGTAGCGAAACTGCCAGCGGCAGCTGTGGCTGCTCTGCGCCCTGTGCCTGTCCTCAAGTGGCAGTTGCATGACTCGAGCTCCAGCAACCAGCATCCAGAAAGTCAGAAAAGGCTAAGAATCTCCTTAGTGTCCTTAGGGTAACTTAGGGTACCAAAAAAAGTAGCATACACGGCATAGGTGGCATACTGCATACTGCTGGGCATTGAGTCATCGGCGAGACTGAGTCTTTTCACCACGAACTTGCATCCCAATGGATGCTTTCAAAGACATTGCTAACTGATGATGCTCATGGCGATCGTGCAAATGGGCATGGCTCAACCACTCAATCAAAAGATCCTGGTGGTCTGCCTTGCTCAACCAACAAACACAAGCCGAGTGGACCTTGCACACAGCTTGGTATGACTCCTGCCCCGAGGTAGTCTTCACCATCAGCTTGACACTGCCTAACACTTGCACAGCACCATCAGGCCGCAGTCGCTCTACACGACACGGCTCCAAAGGACGACAAGTTCTCACGAGTCGAATCTCCGAGAGATCTGTCTCTCGCCTGAGAACTTGAAATCTTGGCGGTGCTGAACTTGAGGAAGCTTCCTGCGCAGCAGCATGCGAGTTCAAATAGCCATCTGGGCCATCACGACTATCATGTGCAGGTGAAACATCGTTCCGGGTCCCTGTGCTTGAGACTGAAGGAGCCTGGGCACCTGCAGGAAGCGGAGCTTCCTGCTCAATCTCGCTGTCTGACTCATTTCCCTGATCAGGACCGGTTTCGCCGATCCCTTCAACGAACTCACCTGGAATCTGCTCAGTGCACAAATCCAAGACATCGCGAATTCGTTGAAATTCCTGCGGCCCCAAGATGGACTGCAGCTCTGGATCAGCCAGAACATCATCGCTGCTTGCAGGAATTTCAGGCACCGGAATGCTGCGATTTGCACGCCTTGTTCGACGTGGCTGCTTGGATTTCTCGGCATCCATCAATGCGAGAAAATCTAGCTCACCATCTTGCCTGGGATCATCGACTGCTTCAGGGGCTGCTTCTACTTCTGAATCTGCGGCATCATCGGCTGACTCGCTTGCATCTACCACAATGGGCTGCATGCCCTCGTCTATTCCAACGACACGAACACTGGAAGGCCAAAGGTCCTGAAACTGCAACTTCCTGATCTGTATCGTGGAAGCAGAAGAATCCAGGGAACTGCCCAAATCTAAAAGATGCTTTGCGAATTCGTCTGAGTTCCGCATCACAAGAGGACCTACAGAAGGAGATAGATCGTCGCCTCCCTGGAGAGGCAACCAAACCTTCTTCATGAGCACGTAGGGCCGGGTCTGGAGCTGCAGGTCCAACCCATCAAACCGGTTCCTACCTGCTGATGCATCAGGCCTACCGTCGACAGGTGCCGCTTCAACGAATACTTGCTCCGGCCGGTGTATGCCACTACGGGCCGAAGGGGAAGTCAGAAAAGCGAAAGTGGTGAAGATCCGGCGACAGGGATGGAACACTTCGAAGGCAAGCAACATATCGGCCTTCGCGGCTGCTGAGATTTTGCCATGCGCTTTCACCAGACGAGAAAATGCTGACAGCAAGTTGCAGTGAAATCGAACAGGATCCGATGCAGCCTCCAGGCGACACTGCACTCCACAATGCCCCTCGTAGAACACTTTGCTTGGAAAGGTTTCTGCTGGGCAGCTAGGTCTGGCAATTCGCTCGGTTTCGCAACGAAAGCGATTGCAAGCATCCTTCCATGTCACACCATTTTTGCATTGGGCCTTCCAAACATTCTCCAGCACACTCTCTGATATGGGATGTCCGATGGAGCTGATCTTTTTCGAAGTTGCTGCTCTGAACTTCGACATCAAGGATTGCAAATTAGTGGAATGCGATAGCTCTTGAAACGACAGCATGTGAGCATGCCAGGGTCGCATGGGTTCGGGCGGGGAAGGCTGTGCCGAAGACGCCTGCTCCGAGGATGGAACAAGCACTGCTGCTGATCGAGCAGGTTTTGCTCTTGATCTTGCAGCACAAGCCGAGGCCTTGGAATCCTCAGCGAGAGACTTATAGATGTTGTGTTGTTGCGGTGTGAGATCTGCATAAGCTGCTCGAACAGAATCCCACATTTCCTTTGTGCATGGATTCAGATTCACAGACCCCCCGAAAGACTCCTTCTTCAAGAAGTCAGAACGAAAGAGCTCCAGTGCAGATTGAGCTTTCATGCCCTGCCCTTTCTTTGATTCCTTCTCGGAAACCAAAGCAAATCTTCCAGAATCTGGCAAGGACATCGAACCCGACGACGGAGACTTGCAATCCGCACAATGCTCGCGCACGGCTTGCTTGGAGACGAGGTTTGCTTCCGAGTTCACAAATTTGGCACATATGGTTGAGAAGGCCGACCCTGCATTCAAACGATTCACAGCATGCTTGGATTCAACATCGCATATGGACCACTGCAAAGTAGACCCATAGAAGTGTAAGACAGACCGCCACTTCGACGAACAGAGATCTTTGCTACTCAATCCTCGCATCTTGAGACTGCGAGCGATGCCGGGCTGCACACAACAAGATCGCTTGCTGTCCCAGTCCGACAAGACCGCTTGTACCACTCTGTTGTTTGCCTCTGGGTCGCCAAGAATCGCAATCGCATATCTGAGATCATGCATGTATACATGCTGCCTACGATAGATCCATCCAGAAACCATGAGAATCAACCGACGAAACAGTCGTACCTTTCCTGGCTCCTGCAAGCAAAACTCCTCAAAGGATGCATGCTTGCCACTGAGCAAAGCGACACGGCCGGTACCAGATACATTCATAACAAGCGAACTCAAATGTTGCAAAACGCCGTGCACAGCACTGACTTCGGGGTCAAGTGTTTCAAAGAGAACACATCGTTGTTTTGCATTCAAGCTTTTCTTCAATGATCCCATCCAGTATCAAGTTAGACATCTGGTGGCCTCCATAGTCACTGAAAGACATGATACCGTCCATGAGGTGTCGGCATCCTCAAGGAATCGCAAAGATCCGTTGTAGCGACGCCCGTTCACCGCCGAAAACGAAAGGGCCTCGATAAGCCGTGGATCCTGCTGCTCAGCTCCATCTTCAAACTCAGCAAAGACCAGAGTCGAAAAGGCAACCTTGAAACTTTCCAAAAGCCAGTCGTGCACCAGCAACCCACTCAAGCAAAAATCCAAGGAGCCGAACATGGTCGTCCATTTGGAAGGAGCTGGGATCGTAGGCATGCAAGACACAAAAATGTCCAGCAATGCATCTGTGCACTTGCGAATGCAGTCAGTACGATCTTGGCAGTGCCGCGCAGACGATGGCAAGCCCGAGTGGGTGCACACGTGACAGGGGGCACAAGAGATACTTCCATTAAACATGTCCAAGAAGTGACCCACCTTCGATTTCAATCTCTGAGCAGCCTTGGTGGTATCCTGAAATTCGTGTTGAGATTCTAAATCCTTCCAGAATTGCAGATAGGAGAGGAGCTCTCGAAGGCGAGGATCGGGGGTGGGGATGTCGTGAACAGAAAGAGCCTCTTGTCTGAAATTCAAGTTCAGTGACAGCCATTGCCTGACGGCCTGCTGTAGCCTGCCCCAATATCCCAGGTTTCTGAGAAATGTTGTGAGTCCATAAAGCCTGCTGAGCAGATCCTGGTCCAAACATGAAAGGACTGCAGCATTTATAAGCTGAGTTGCATGGTTCATGCACCTCGCATGGCTCATGAGCTTGTCACCCTCTTTTGCCAACTTGTACAAGTGAGCAATCAACCTTTCGTTTGATGCTGCACCATCGGCCTCGATGATGTCAAAGGTTTCTTGGCACTTCTTCTGCAGCAATGAAGTAAGCTGGTTGACCACTTTGAAAGATGGGTGAAAGTGGAGAGCATAGAATTGGTGAGCAGCTCCACTGGAAAGGAGCACAACAGGCGGAACGACGATCGGTAATATCACGTTTTCTCCTGATTCCCAGACCAATACCAATCTAAGACGGTATACCATCGTCTGCCACGTACTTCTTGATCTGTGCTTGCCCTTATCGGGGTTCAAGGAGCATAGCAGAGCAGTCTCATCAAGCTTCATGTGCTTAATAATCAGCAAAGGTGGCTTCATGGAAGCGAAAGCACACAATTTTGCTATCTGCAAAGCTTGCTGGTTCATCCACGAACCGCAAACAAACACCAAACACCTGCATGTTTTTGACGGTGCTCACACCTTTGTTCAAATAGACCACTATGGCGCTGTTCCGCTTGAACCTCCCGAATGCTGCCTCCAGAAATTCGGCCCGCGAAATGCTTCTCTGATATCGGTTGCCCTTTTTGGATCGTTTCGTAAGCTGAAGCAGCAAGCCACCAGCAGTGTCGCTTACCTTAGCCCTTACCCCAATGATGTCACCAGCATCTGCTAGGAATTTCGAATCCTTCAGCAGCTGCGCAACCTCTTCACCGAAAGCATACGAACGACGAGCCAATTTGGCAGCACGCATATGGCATGCCAACAATCGTTGTTCATAAATGCTTCCGTGCCTACCATGTCCCACTCTGCCCACTTGGCTGCTCAACTTCTAAGTTTGGGAAGATGCTTGAGCTGCTTGATCGACCACAGCAAGCACTCCATTATTCGGCACATCCAAGGTTTCTGGGGAAGGGCGTCCTCCGTCAAGCAGCTCCAAAAGATCGACTGCTTCATCCATCGCAACAGGGGCAACAGGCACTGCACGATTCGGCTCATAGCTTTCTGAGCCCGAAGGGCCTCCTCCATCGAGCAATCCCAAAAGATCGAATTCCATGGCATGGACTCTTATCCGAAAGGGCCGGCTTGGATACAAGGTGAAACAACTGGAGCTGTTCAAGCTTGTGAAACTATGAAATCTGTGAAACGTGACAGAATGAAGCCGTCAAATATCTCTTGATGTAGAATTTAGAGAATGATTCCACAAACTTTGAGCCGGTTTGAGCCTTCCTTCGGATGCCAATCAGCGATTTCTCGCACGGCGAACATCAAGATATTGAAATCGCGGCCCAACGTACAAGTGGAATAATTAACCTACCCTACAAAACCCAAATCTTCTCAAATCCGGCCAGAGACAAGCGAACCAAGTGACTCGAGAGAAGAGCCAAGCGCCCAGCAGTCCCAGCAGCATCATGGCCCCGGGTCCGGGACGTGGAAGAAAAGAGCCAAATGGCTCCAGGCTCGAGCGATAAGCCTCAAATGACACCAAGGCCTGGCCAACGAAAGGCCCCGAATAAGCATCAAATGACCCCCAAGATAAGTAGCAAATGGCCTCAAAATAAGCACCAAATAAGCATCAAATCGCCCCAGGATAAGCAGCAAATGGCCCCAAAATAAGCAGCAAATAAGCATCAAATCGCCCCAGGATAAGCAGCAAATCGCCCGCAAGATAAGCGACAAATGTCACCAGGATAGACGTAGCAGGATCCCGGTACCCCTAGAAACGTGTTACAGCTCACCTCCAAGTTATAGTGTTTAGGGGTTTAGGGTTTAAGGTTTTGGGTGTAGGGGTTCAGGGTTTAGGGGTTTAGGTCTCTGGGGGTTTTGCGGTTAGGGGTTTGGGGGTTTGGGGTTTGTGGTTTTAGGGCTTCGGGGTTTAGGGTTTAAGGTTGCGGGTTTAGGGCACACTGACCGCCCCAACGACGGTCCAGGGCCTAGTGTAAAACGGGCATTGTAGGTGCAGCCTCTGCCTGAAGAGCCCCAATTCCCCACAAAAACCCTAAACCCAAAACCCTTCCACCCTAAACCCTAAACCCTTCCACCCTAAACCCTGATCCCAATAACCCGCAGAAACTAAAACCCAAAGCCCTATCCATAAGCCCTACGCCCTCAAGCCGAAACTCCCATGAAATACAGAAGCCCACTTGAGACACTGGGTGTTGCATCTGGTTTGCTGGGGCTTTTTGCGCTGAACCCCCAGCCGAACAAATCTGAGCCCGATCTCGCAAGAACTGCAGCGAACTCACTGATCACGGAAGCATGTCAAGAAGGCAAGACCCGCACGTTAGGCTCTGCCGGCATATGCTCTGTGGTACAGTAGGTGACATGATGGAACATACTAGCTTCTTTGGCGGGTTCTATACGGGAGTTTCCGAAAATTAGGGGTATCTTATTTGGGCTCCTTATAATAAGGATCCAAATATTTAGGGTACTATATTAGGGTCCCCAACCCTGCAGATATGTATGACTGTATGACATCCCAAAGCCGCGACATGCAGGAAATTTGAGGGACTTCCCCAGCCTGCTCGAAGCAGTTCGACGCATGGGTGTGAAAAACCTCTGAGCTCAGAGTGTCGCTTCGGAAGGGTTTAGGGTTTAAGGTTTAGGGTTTAAGGTTTTCGGGCTTTAGGAGGACACAGGGCCTACAGGGTTTGTGTTTTGGCCTACAGGGTTTGTGTTTTCCTTCGAGCGGGTTTAGAGTTGAAGTGGGTAGAGAGGCCATTGGCTAGATCATAGGGTTTAAAAGGCTGCTAGAATTCAGGGTCGCCTGTTTAGGATAGAGCCTTGTGCCTTTTTCATGGGTCTTCTAATCGAGCCGTATTTAATTGCATCCCCCAGTTTCATGGAGGAAAATTCGACTGCGCCCCGAAACAGTGGCCTCCCCAAGCCGTCACTCTACAGCAGGCCTAAAATGCTAAACCTCACAAGCCCTTGAACCTTGAACCCTTAAAGCCTAGAGCCTGAAACACCCTAAAATCCTACTTTCATGAAACAGGGACTTGAAGGGTATGCTATTACTATTACTATGACTATTACTATTCCTATTACTATTACTACCCATAGGCCCCAAAGTAGTTCCATTTTGAGGTTCATATGTAGAATTCTATAAGGGAATCCCCAAAAGGAACTACTTTTGGGCCTATGGGTAGCTACTCCCACTGCATCAATCCCCACAGAACCGAACAAAAACTGTCGAGAAGCGAACGACTCCGAGCCTTCGATCTTCTTGATCATGCCCCGTAGAGTCTCACGGGAATGAAGCGGTCCGGTTTTGCTACTTGGGAGGTGCATAGTTTAGGGTTTAGGGTTTAAGGTTTATATAGGGCTTGGGCCGAAGGTTTCGGGCTCATGGTTGCGTGTTTGGGCTTTGAGCGCTTTGGGGAAGGCTTCTTTACACGCATAAATTGTGTCTAAAGTTTAGGCATAAAACACTGCAACCCTCAAAGAACGAGGCTTCGGGTTCCTCAGGAAGCGGCTGTGACAATCACGGAAAACACTTTCGAAAGCAATGAGGACCGGTTTAGAAAACAAGACAACACAGCAAGACACCAACTTCGATTAATGCACGAAACATATTGCCAGGACGCTGGCAGAAGCAACACCAAGCCCAAACCCTAAACCCCTAACTTTTTCCATACCGGTTTCCTGAATCGCCCTGCCGGTTTTCCGAAACAGTCTTCCTGGATCTTCGGGATGTTTAGGGTAGAGGGTTTAACTTTCGGAGCCATCCCACACCTCTGCCCCACTTCAAAAACACGCTACTGTTATTCTGTTGCGGTCTCATTCTCTTCAATCCTTCCTGGGCTCTGTTCTTTAGCTGCTCTAAGGGTTTCTTGAGATTTTGGAAAGCTCTATGTCTTGGCCCTACGTATATCTTTTTCGGATCCCTGCAGAGTTCTGTCAGGGGATCTATAAGGGTCCTTTTAAGGGGCCTATGAGGGTTTTTTGAGGGTTCCTTCAGGGGCTCTGGTCTTGCGGCACCTCCATGCAGAGGTCCTCGGACCAGGCGAAGGAGTCGACCAAAGAACCCTGCAGAAAGCAGCCGAAGAAGAGATCCTCCTCAGGAGATTTGGTGGTCCCTAGGGTTTACTCTTGAGAAACGGTTTAAGATATCCGGCTTTGGGGGTTTAGGCTTTTGGCATGTTGGGCTTAGGGGCAAGGAAAAGTTTGGCTTCGGGTTCATGGGCTTAGGGCTGAGGAGCCACTAGATCAAGATGTACTTCACTTGCATCGGGATTACGGGTTTGGGGTTCAAGAGCCTGCCGGGTGAAGGACATCGAATTCAGAGTCACAAAGGGGAGCTAGAGAGCATTGATCCTCAGTGTGCGGCATTAGCCGTATAAGGTCCTTGTATTCTTCGGCACTTAGGTTGCCGAGAGGTTCTTACGAGGTTTCAGAGGGTAGGGACTCCTTAGGACGACTGCATTGCAGATGCCAGCATTGGTTGAACACTCTCGAAGATTCATCTGTTCTTGAAGGCTGCTTTAAGTTTGCACTCCCTCACCTCTGTGGGCGGGGGCAGAACCATAATATAGTAAAAGCCAGAAAGCTGGAACATCAATATCCTCATGCCCTTAAAGTAGAGTATAGGGGATCCTAGCAACAATCCTCCTAAACCCATGTTCCAACTTTCTGGGGTTCACTGTACTCGCTTCGGGCTCAGTGCTCTAGAGCCCAAACCTTACCGCGAACTCTGAACCGCAGGCTTTCACCAAAGCGCTCATCCCAAAACCCTCTGTGGGTTATAGGGGGTCGGATTTACAGTTAACAAGGGTGTTCAGGGTTTAGATTTTTAGGGTGTAGGATTTTGAGTTGAGGGTTTAGGGTTTAGGGTTTAGAGTTTAGTGTACACTTATCTTGGCCAGGAGTGGTGGAACAGATCCCTCAGTGGCGCCAGACTACCCGCTTAGGATAAGTTCCTCGCTTCCCTACAGAACACAACCGCAGCAACAGACTGCAACGCCGGAAGCCTGCGCCCATAACACCCCGAACCTTCAAAGCATTACATACAAAAACCGACATACATTCACCCATAGCCAAACCTCGACCCTAACTTAGCTCGAAACTTCAAACTCCAAACTATCCCTAAGTGAGTCCTCCAGCTGTCCCAGCTGCTTCGCCCTCTCCAACACCTCCTTGCGCTGGAAGAAAAAACAAGCGCTCAAGCCATCCTTCTGCCCACACAAACTCCCCAGCCACTCAGGCTTGTATGGCTTACAGGCTTATAAACCCTAGCATTGGCAAACCGTAAGCAGCAAACCCAGAACCCCCAACTGTACATCTAGGAACTGCAGCTTAGGGTTAGGATGTTTCCTGGGCATAGCAGTTCGAGTCGGTGGGACTTGCGAAAGCATTGGAACCAGAGTTTTGGGAAAGCCACTCGAGCTATAAACAGGAGAATGGGGCTGTGTAGCTGAAGGAAAGAACTTAGAGGGTTTAGGGTTTAGGGGATACCGGTTGAGGGCTTGCTCTCTTTGAGTGAACTCGTCCTAGTCTTTGCACTAAACCACAAAAGCCGTAGCCTTTGGAGCCTCAAACAGGCATGATTCATGAACGCCCCGCCCCGACTAGGGATCAAGCTACCAAGACCCTTACACCAAGACGGGGGTCTATACAGCAGAGGTCAACATTCTACATAAACCTGAGGCGCTGAAACCAGGGCCTAGCCCAAAGATGTTTTGTAAACATACGAGTAGGATGATGGTAATTATACCCTAGTGTAGCCAAACGGTTAAAGGCAACCTACCTATATGGGAGTTTCCGAAAATCTGGGGTACTATATTAGGGTCCCCTATTTCGGAAACTCCCATATGGCTGCCTTCGGGTATTAATCACGATTATCCGGTGGGCATCCTAAACCCTGGCCCCTACACCGTAAAATCTAAGCCCTACAGCCTAAAGCCAAAACAACCTGAAGTCTAAACCCTGAACCCTGCACCCTCATGCCTAAACCTCTCAACCTTAAACCCGAAGCTCCAAACCCCAGACCCTAGGCCCTAAATCCCCAAACCCCTAAACCCTAAACCCCTAAACCCCTAAACCCTAAACCCTAAACCCTAAACCCCTAAACCCTAAATCCCTCAACCCTAAACCTCTTTATCATATGTATATTTAAACTTTAATCTAAATCATGAATTTAAGGCAATTTTTGTTCATAATCATTGGAAATTGCCACAAAAATTGCCTTAAATTCACGATTTTGATGAGGTCCAAAAATTGCAGGTCCCGTGGACCTCATCAAAATNAAAATCGTGAATTTAAGGCAATTTTCCCTTGGGACCCTATCAAAATCGTGAATTTAAGGCAATTTTCCCTTGGGACCCTATCAAAATCGTGAATTTAAGGCAATTTTCCCTTGGACCTCCTCAAAATCGTGAATTTAAGGCAATTTTCCCTTGGACCTCATCAAAATCGTGAATTTAAGGCAATTTTCCCTTTGGGACCCTATCAAAATCGTGAATTTAAGGCAATTTTCCTTCCTTGGACCTCATCAAAATCGTGAATTTAAGGCAATTTTCGTTTGGAGGTTCTAGGGTGGGTTGGGGAAGCACGAACTTGTGTACTTGTCGTACCAACTTGGGTTTTGAACAATTGTTCCGTGCTCTTATCGAAGTGTGCAACGATAATTGGTCACGATCAGCGAAGCAGGGTTGAACCCAAAATTTGTTAAGTTCCGTGCTCTTATCGAAGTGTGCAACGATAACGATGAGCGAAGCATGGTTGAACCCAAAACTTGTTAAGTTCCGTGCTCTTATCGAAGTGTGCAACGATAACGATGAGCGAAGCATGGTTGAACCCAAAACTTGTTAAGTTCCGTGCTCTTATCGAAGTGTGCAACGATAATTGGTCTCGATCAGGCTTCGTACCAACTTGGGTTTTGAACAATTCAAGCGTGCTCTTATCGAAGTGTGCAACGATAATTGGTCTCGATCAGCGAAGCATGGTTGAACCCAAAACTTGTTAAGTTCCGTGCTCTCATCGAAGTGTGCAACGATAACGATCAGCGAAGCATGGTTGAACCCAAAACTTGTTAAGTTCCGTGCTCTTATCGAAGTGTGCAACGATAATTGGTCACGATCAGCGAAGCAGGGTTGAACCCAAAACTTGTTAAGTTC